>PVIY010001471.1:0-150027 GCA_004026745.1 Myrmecophaga tridactyla
TCAACTTGGGGGAAGTTGAATTTCTCCCCGTTCTCACCATTCCCTGAAGGGGGCTTGCAAATATTTTTCCAGCCACTGATCAAATCATTCTGATTTCATTTATGTCCCCAGCCCTCCTCCCTCTATCATTCTCACATGCAGCGTCATTCAGTATTTTAACATAATTACATTACAGTTAGGTAGTATTGTGCTGACCATTGGGCCTAGTCTTATTACTGGGGGATTTATAAAAGAGAAAGCCACAACATGGAATGCAAAGCCAGAATGTGGCAAAAAAGAAAGGAGAGGTCTTTGGCATGAGGCAGCAAAGCCAAGGAACCCAAAGATTGCTGCCCAGTCAGAGCACTGCTGACCAGGGAGGAAATAAACCTTCTAGCCTCTGAAACTGTGAGACAATAAATCCCCATTGTAAGACTAGGGCTTCCGGAAAGAGGCTTTCTCACTCTCAGGTGAGCTCTTGCAAAAGGCATCTCTGTCCCTGGATGAAGTGTATGCAGTTGCAAGAATTATTAACAGTCATCCTGCAACCAGTTTGAGGACGAAGGTGAAAGAGCAGAGGGAGGACTCTGGAAATGGTAAGGGGACAGATCCTCAGTAACGCTGATGAGTACAGATAAAGGAGGTCACTGTGGATTCTATCCCCCATCCTGTCTTCTCAGCAACGTGAACCAATAAATTCCCTTGACCAAACAGGAAGTCAGGAGCTAGATTTTTAACATCTTATGACATATAAAGTGAACAGATAAACTTTCACTCTAGCCATGGGGTCAGAATTATTCATATCTCTGCTACCATTTTGACCACTGAGATTAGTTAAGCAAAGAGGGATCGACCAACGCTCTCCAATTCTCTTAGTACGTTGATTATATATAACATGGTCAGGGAAAGTCTTTTCCTGGACAAATCTGAATGGGAATTGGTAGGGGAATGAAAAACATTTTCCTCTTTAATTTCAAAATGTAAAGCACTGATCCCAAAGATACTGCTGGATATGGAGAAATATTCTTTGAGAGAATGAAGCCAATGCTTGGAAAATAGCAGAGACCATTTGAAGATAGAATGTGATGGCCCTAGAATAACTGTTAACAGGAATCAGTACCTTTTCTGCACTGATTCAGCAGCTCTCTTTCATTTCTATGAACCCAATCCTTTGAATATTTGGGATGTAGGCTCACTAATATTATTTCTTCTGTAAACAAAGAGGAATGGTTTCATATAGCTCTGCAACATTTTTTTTTGCATTGCATATATATAATGGCAATGTGTCAGATTTAAACTATAATCTCTTAGTAGACATTATAGTTTTGCCTCATTTAAAAAAAGATTGTTTTAGTCTATTTAAAGCATTACCATAACTTCTTATAATAAATATTTAGATGTTCCCAAATATTTGATATCAGATTCAGGATATGATGAATACTGTTGACTATAAATATATATTTATTTATTTATGCATGTTACATTTGCAGTACCAATAATTGTGACGCCAAAGGCCATTTAAAGCCATTTACAGATACTGCCAAGTTGCTTCAAAGATTCGTTCCTAAATAAAAAATAATGAACAATTCATGAAAGGGCCAATTTCTTAAAACCTTTAACAACACCCGATGTTATATATTTTCTTACTTATGACAATCAAATATGTGGATCAGTGTATCTTCTTTAAAATTGTAGAAATATTTTGATGTGTTTTGATCATTCCCTTTTATTAGGGAATCATCTCCCTTTTACCAATTTTAACTGGATTATTGAATCATATATATGTTCCAGAAATATTTAATGTTTTCTCCCAATTTTTCATGTATTTTATGTTGTTTTCTGCTCTAGATAGATTTTACATATTTACATAATTATTTTGACATTTTCGCATATAGTTTCTGCTTTTCTCTTGGAATGATGAAAAACAACCCAATTTAAGCATGTATTCTACTCTATCTCCTTCTGTATTTTTTATTTTTAAGAAATGAAGGCTAAGTTTGCATATATTATTGACTAGCTTTTTCTTTTGTTTCATTTCTTTTTATTTTATAGTTTGCTTTAAAAATATTTACTATATATATATAACTTACTTTTTTCAAAATAAAATATCAACAAGATGTATTTAAAATCTATCCATTCTCCCTGATGTCTCCATCTGATTGCAATCCTTTTACCATGTATTTGCTGATACAATATAAGATGCATTGGGTGGTATGTAATGGTCACAGATCTCAAATGTATCGCCTCATATAGACCTACACATGTACACCTGCGTATCCACAGGCTATGCCAAGGTGTTCCTCCCAGTAGTTTTAAGATATAAATTTTGTTTGTTTGTATTTTACATGGGCAGACTCCAGGAACCAAACGTAACTCTCTGGCATGGCAGGCAAGAATTCTGCCACTGAGCCACCATCGTCCTGCTTTAAAATATAATTTTAAAGAGATATTTAATGGGTTTGAAATGTGATATGAGGGATTTCCCTGAATCTTTTATTGATAACATAAAAGTAGATGTTTAAATATTTAATGCATTTTAAATATGATATTAAATAATGCTGTGACGATTTTCTTTCAAATAGCTATTCAAATGCCCCTCCCCCCAATTTTTAAAAAATAATCTATTACTTCACCATTGCTATGAAATTCCCACTTGGTTATTTGTGAAATATCAACCTATTGTTATATTTCTTCTAGGTTTCTTATATCTTCTTTTCTATCCTTTGTATGCTGCTGTATAATTCCTATCTTTTCCCTTATATTTCCCCTTATGTTAAGTATTCATATCTTCTACACAATTGTTGTCATTATTATTTTTTCAAAATTGTTTTATGTATTATCTTTTATTACTTACTATGATTTCACAGTAAGTATCTTAAAGATATTGTTCAATGAAATTTCTTTTAGTATGTAATCTTCCAAACACTGAACAATTTATACAAACAAACATCCATCTTCATATCTTGTTAATTAATCAAAATCATAATGTCTTAGCATATTTTTTTTGAATTTTATTTCAATATAACAAATAATATTTCTGGTTAAATTCTATTAGGTCTTTTTCCTCATAAGTAACCCCTGTCTTGATTACAGTTTGTTTTATTTGGATATATATTATTACAATCTTATTTACTGATATAAATGCATGTATTCTGAAACAAAATATAGTAATTTTGCAGATTTTAAAATATTAATTATGCCTGTACCTATTGTTCAGCAACTTGCTGTTAAAAATACTTTTGATACTTTTTGCATTTTAGTATGTAAAGCTCTTTTTGATTAATTTTAACTACTAAATAATATTTTGTATATTAAAATATTACAATTTATTTATCCATTTCTTGTTAATGAGCATTTAGTCTGTTTTTCATTTTTGGGTTTGCCTTCCTATTTTAAACCACGTTAATTTAATAGGATGCATCAACTTCATTTTATACAGAGATAATTTCTCCAAATCTGTTGTACCATTTATATGACAAACAGCAAGGAAGTTCTTCTCAACACTACCAAGATTTAAAATTTTCTATTTTACATTTTCCGGAGTATTAGTGGATATTACTATAAGCATATTTTCTTTACCACTTTTTGACTTTCCCTTCATGTGAAAACCTGTTTCATATACGTGCCAGTTTGAAAGGATTATGTACCCTAGAAAAGCCGTGGTTTAATTCTCGTCCATTTTGTAGAAGCAGCTGTTTCTTTTTATCCCTATTCAGCACTGTAGGTTAGAAACGTGATTAGATTATTTCCAAGGAGCTATGACTCACCCAGTTGTGAGTATTAACCTTTGATTAGAAGGAGATGTGACTCCACCCATTCCAGGTGGGTCTGGATTAGTTTACTGAACTCCTTTAAAAGAAGAAGCATTTTGGAAAAGACTTGAGATTCCAAGAGCGCAGAGCCATGAGGGAGCAATGAGAGCCATGAGAGCCCACATAGAGACCTTCGGAGATGAAGAAGGAAAATGCTCCCAGAGGAGCTTCATGAAAGAAGAAGGCAGGAGAGGAAGCTAGCAGGCATTTTCATGTTCACCATGTGCCTTTCCTGTTGAGAGAGAAACTCTGAGCTTCATCGGCCTTTCTTGAGTGAAGGTAACCTCTTGTTGGTGCATTAACTTGGACATTTCTTTAGCCTTGCTTTAATTTGGACATTTTCACTGCCTTAGAACTGTAAACTTGCAACTTAACCAATTTGCCTTTTTAAAAGCCTCCACGTTTCTGGCATATTGTATTCTGGCAGCTTGCAAACTAGAACAATATATATTGCTCATTTTTCAATTGGTTGTTTCTCTTTGAGACTTGTCAGAGATATTGTTAAGCTCTTTCAATTATAGATCTTCAGGAATTCTTTATAAATATTTCATAGTAGTAATTTGATAGTTGCAATATCTTCTCCTAATTGTGGTTTATATTTGAACTTTATCTTTAGTGTATTTTGCTGATAGAAATTTTTGTTTTATTGTAATCTCTAAAGTGCTACTCATATGTTTATTTTTAAAGATAGAATAAACAAAAGAATCTCTTACTAGGAAGTCTGAAGGAACACAACAAACCTAGGCTCTAAGGTGCTATCAAAGACAATCTACACAATATGAAGTTACAGGGATGGATTTCAGCTATGGATGAGAAGTTAGAAGAAATAAATTAAGGTTATTTTTAAAAAGGAAATAACTTTGACACCTTACAAGTAGCACTTTTTATAGTCCAATGATGGAAGTCATTTTTATAACTATAATAAAACAGAAATATTAAAATGGAGAAAGTACGTATAAACCCGACATAAATACTATACTTGATATTAAGTCTAGTATCTTCCAAAGATTCCCAGTTTTAAAATTATATAAATTTATATAAAATATATTTTATATATAAATTATATAAAATAATCTATAAATGACAAAGTATCTGATTGCCTTGGAGAGCCCCTGTACACATGTGTCAAATATTTATCCTTCTTAGAAGTTTATCTTTTAACAACTGCTAATCACTCTTTTCTATCAACTTTATCTATAGTAGTCAACATTATCAATATTTTATGAAGTTTTCTTCATGCTTTGATGTCTTATCTGAGAAAAATTTCTGTATATTGATTCATAAATAAATTCTCCTGTATTGTTCCTTTTCATAGCTATGCCTTTAATTATCCTGAAGGAAAAATGTGAGAAATATGTATATTGAGAATCTAATTTTTTTTGTTTTTCCTATTGACCAGCCAACTGTCCAAGTATCCTGTATTCAGTAGACACTTTCTGTCTTTGCTGATTTATAAGGTCACACTGGTCGTACCGGGCTGCTCTGTTCCATACTAGTTGACTTTGGGGAGAAATTGTCATACTAAAGATTCTCCCAATCTATGAATTTAGTCCATCTCTTTTATATTAGAACTTTTATGATGGTCCGTACTCATTTTGCTTAATTGTCTTCATAAGATCCTTGTACATCTTTGGACTCTTCATTAGTTCTAAGAGAATGTATTTACATTGTCTTGGGTTTTCTATATGGCCATCATGCAAGTGATAAAAAATAGTTTTATTCTTTCTTTCATACCCAATTCATCTTTATACATTTTCTTTTCTTGTCTAGGAACTGTTATAAAATGCTGAATAATTACATGTATAGCATGCACAATTCTCTTATCCTAGATTTAATCAAATGCTTTTATCCTCATAAATACCAATTTATTTGGTGGACCTTTATAAGATTAAGAAAAATCATTCTATTCTTGTTTATAAATGTAAAAATATATATTTTACTCAGGAATGAAATTGCATCGTTTAAGATGATCATAAGTTTCTTTCCCTTTACTTTCTCATTATAATATATTATTTCATTGATGTTCTAATGTTGAACATCTACATGGTCTGGGTGAACTGTTCTTGGCCCTGATGTATAGTTTCTATGTAGTTAAGAATTTCATTTATTAATATCTATGTAGTTAAGAATTTCATTTGTTAATACCTATTTCAGATTTTTGTAAGTTTGGTTGGCAGATGATTTTATTTTCCTTTGTCTAGTTTTAGTTACCAGGTTATACTAGCACTGTAAAATGGATTACCTTTTTTACTTACCACGATTGGATTGAAAGGAGAAGAGACTACTTATTCCCAGAATTTTTAAGAAGGGTAGTGTGAAGTTTTTGTGGCATGAAATTTTTGAGTACAGTTTCAGTTACCTTAATATAATTGCTTGGTAAACTTTCAAATGTTTAAGTTTACTTTCATCTTTAGCCAATGATTTATTTCATTAGGTATTTTTAAATTTCCAAACATAGTTGTTTTTCTCCCCCCATAGGTGTTTTTTATCGAGCATGTTTGTATTATCAGTTCTTAATGTGTTGTCATAGAATGTCTTTGTATGACAATGGCTTTTTGAAGTATCATTTGTTTGTTAACAAAACATTTCAGCAATAACTATGCTAACGCTTTGCTTGAAGTCCATACCTCCTATTTTCATTTGTTTCCTCACTGATACACATCCTTTTCTCATGGTTTCAATGAAGGTCTTCAGTCAACTCAGTTTGTCAAAGGATGGTACCAGTGCCCTCATTTTTGATTGGAAGTTGACTGGATATATTTTTGGCTGGCAACTGTCAACCAAGTCATTTTTTTCAACATTTTGAAACTATTACTCTAAAATATGCGCATGTCGTTCTTTGAAGGCAGATTTTTTTCTGTTATTTTTTTAGATAATCTCTATTATTGCTGGTAAAGCACTTCATCATAGTCATCATAAGGGCAAGTTTATTTTTATCTGCTAAATGGATAATTCGGGCTATTAATAACCTATTAATGTATTTCTTACCTTTTAGAGAATTCTCAGCAATTATTACCCCATACACTTCTTATATACCATTCCCTCTATTCTATTTTCTTTTCAATGACCATATTTTTCAATTCATAATTCTAATGACTTCCTTGTTATATCCATTTTACAGTGTTTCATTTTTTAATGTTTTTGTTTCATATCAATTCCTTTTTTTAAATGAAATCTATGACACCATTATCTTTTCATAAACTGTCAAAATTTTCTGAAAAATGAACTTGATCTTATACACACTAATCTTTTATTTCTTTTTTGGTTGTCTCCCTCAGCCTTATATCTCTTTGGGTGTATTGCAATTTGGGTTTGCAGGTTAAACCTGGGAAGATTTTATTAAATGTCTCTCTATTAGGAAAATAAGGGTGTTAAGGGCTATTTAATCAATCCTGTGAAATGTTGGAAAGGAAAAAAAAAGAAACAAGAAAACAGGATAATGAATAGAAAGCACAGACTATTATGCATCTGCAATTCTTTGCTTCCTTCTCTTGTTCTACTGCCTGTTCTCAGTGAGAAATCCTCCCTCTCTACTGGTTTTGGGGTATCAGGGCTATGGCAGCACCAGATACAGGACTATAGTCTTCCTGGTTTCTCTCTGAGAGGCAGGTCTTTTCAGCCTCCGCTTGCCTCAACTTTCTGACGAAGCTGCCAGGCCTGGCACCCGCTTGCAGTTTCTGGCTTGCTGCTTCCTCGGGCGGGAAGCCCTATTTGTGCACTGGCCTCCGTGAATCAACCTGGCCCTATCTCCTTCCTCACCATGCAGGGGCTGGACGACTGACCACAGAGCCCCAGAAAGACCGTAGCTTCCATCCTGGTTGGGGTTTGGTGCTTCTTCTGTTCCATCCCCGGCTCACAGATATGTTTTGTTGACTGTATCTTTGTTTATTGCTTAATCAGTTTTTTGGAGGGATTGATTTTTGCATTGATTTTTGGTTTTTGCTGTTATGTTTATAAACCACAGTTATACATTTGGAATCAAGGGGATTTTCAAAGTGCAAATTCACTGTACCATTTAAAATTTGCTTTTCAATTTAAAAAAAATGACATTCTGTTTGGAATGTTGTGAAATCATTCAATTTAAAAAATGGTTGAAGCTAAATCTTATGCTTATATAGGCAAAAGATTTCTGTCATCATTTTATCCAGTCTTGGTTTATGTACTTCTATGGAGTAATAGTTTCTATAGGTAGGTTTTAGGTAGTTCAGTTGCATATTTTTGTTAAAATGAATTTAAAGCAATTTTATAGCATGTATCATTATTTGGTGTCTACAGTATTTTTCTATATTATTCTCCTATGACCTATTTTGCATACTGAAAATCACAGAATTTTCCTTCCTATTTTATTTAATGAAAATTAGCTGGTATTAAACTAACCAACTTATGCTTTTATTTTTGTTTTTTGTTTTGTTTTTATGATTAGTTTTCTTTTGCTCTTTTTATCTGTTTGTTTAGTTTTATTTGCGAGCCTATGCTTTTCTTTCATACTGTTGTCTGCTTATACCTAAAGTATGATAGGATCTTTGAACTATAGTCCATTTTAACCTTGTTAAATATTAGATATTTTTATTTCTCTTAAAGTGTTTTTAAGTCTTATAAGTTGCATCCCGATACATTTATAAACTCTATAATATATGATTTTGAAATACAGAGTCTGTAATTTTTTAATCAGTATTGGACAAAGAATAAAGTTACAAAGAAAAAAATCAGAGTCTGGGCTCCAGATAATTCTAAACTTTGTAACTGATCTTGCTGAAAGACCAGTAGAACTTTCATTTATAAACTATATATATATATATTTATAAATTATATGTACATATATATGTATATGTGCATATATTTATATAATTTTTTGAGAACAAATTTAGATAGTTTTCACAGCTGGTGATAATTTTATACATGTTTCTATTTTGAATAATATAATAACATTTTTGAAGGGTGTCTTCAGATAGCCTTTTAAGATTATAACATTTTTTAAGTCAGTTTGATCCTTAGAGATGACTTAATCCAATCCCTTCATTAAAAGAAAAATTCAAGCTGAGCCCAAGGTAGGTAAGGTTAAGACATTTATTTAAAACATTAAAAAAAAATTACAGTTTTCTAGCTTTTTTGCCTTGAGCTGACAAATAATCCATAGTTTCAGTTTCTAGCTACTAAACAGTAGCTTTTGTTTTTTTAGATACCAAAAAAGGAAATTATTTGGTTTTCATATACTATCATGAAGTCTTCACAAATGTGGTCAATTACAATATAATACTCCCAAGTTTCATTTATATTGACAACTCTGGGTTAGGTTGCATCTACCATTCAAAAGCCCTCTCTCTCTTCCCTATGCTCTGATCAGGAAATACAACATCAGAAACTTTTGGGTAAAATACAGGGTTTGTTTCCAAGTTCCTTGAATATAGCCACGGGTGAATTTTCAAAATCTAACTGAAGAATAATTTATTAATGCTCTCATTTTTCATGGATTTTTCTGAGGAACTCAAGTGCTATGCTTCAAAAGCAAAGACATTACATAAAGAAACAAAACAAAAAGCCAGCAACATGGGCTCCCCATGCCACTGCCCAGCTGCACAGAGCCATTGTGGCTTGAAGTGGCCAGATAAGGAATTCCTCGGTGGCTCAGAAACTTTGCCTTCTGCTCTCCCTGCTGCTTCATGGTTCTGTGCACCACGAGGCATTTTTTTCCATATTTTGAGAATGATGATGGTAATTACCAAACTTTGAAGTTGGCATTTGTAACCACTTCATAAAGTTTATGAAAATATTAGAATTTCTGCTCTGAGTTAACATGAATAACCCGAGAGATCAGCGAAACAGTGTGAAGGGAATACTATGCTGAGTCAGAAGGACTGAATTCTGACACACTCCGTGGTCACCTTGGCCAGGCTGTCAGCCCTCATGGACAAAATGCATTAGAAGTGCCTGCTAAAAATTGGAGATTCCCCAGAATACTACTAGCCACTAAATCAGCCCTAATTTACCATCTTAGGAGGGGCAATCCCTTTATATTGACCACAAACCACTGTAGTATTAAACTTCCATGCTATTAGATCTTAAAATATGGTACCACTACTACTTAAAAGTAAAATACTAGGAATAGTTTCAAAAAACCTTCAGATACAGTTAAGATTTGTTTTCCAAATATAGGTATATAGACTATGTAGGAAAAGCATAATGGGTATTTTAAAGAACAAATAAAATGCTGAGCTTAAAAGTTGGATTTATGATTTCAATATTTGCATTTTGGATAGGGTAAATTTAAGACAGAACATACCTTTATTAAATTTTAGTTCATTCATGCCATTTGAATAAGGATTTTGCCATCATAATTACATTTCCTTTGGAAATATAATAAATTTAGACTGGTGCTGGGGAGAAATCTCCCATTTTCCCAAAACATATGTTTTGCAGAGTGGAATACAGAGTGGTCTCTATATGGCATAGAGGGCTTTGAAAAAGCTTGGGGAACTCTTTTGAGTTTTTTCAATGGGACAGTCAAGCAGACTCTTAGATTCGTAGGAGAAACAAAGACTCTAATTGTCCCTGCAAACAGAGGTGCACATGGCCACAGGACCCCACTGGAAATAATATCTGCTTTGTTGTTTGGGACTTCCCTCATATGCTGCAAACTCTGTCATATGATCACCAGAATGCTGGATGAGTTAGACATGCCATTTGGCTCCTGGTTTAGGCCAATTACTTGCACTCCAAAGAGGGCACAGATAGACTGCTGGACATGGGGGCCCCAGCCACACAATAAACAGAATGCGTCCTTAGTTTGGTGAACAGAGGGGCTTGTTAAGAGATGAAAACTGGTGGTGAATAGGAAGCTTAGAAAAATATCTAGCCATGTTTCCTCACCCTGGTGTTTTCTGCAGTTTCTATTGTATCCTGTTTTCTGCAGAGAAAAGTGACCTCTCAACCCTCTAAACAGAATATAGAACTTTCCTCCCTCTTCTCTGGTGGATGAGTAGTGTCCTTTCATCTTGAAAGGTCACGGAGTATCGGTTGCAGAAGGACAGCTCTTCTTCTCGAGTGTCTTCTCTGAAGTGATTTGTCTGTTTGCTTTATAAATGGCGGCCCGTCCCCAAACACATGGAACATTAATTATTCATCTTTCTGTCTCTAAGCCACAGATGTTTTCACATGAAAATAGGCCAGATATTCAACAAGATTGAAATGTTGATGAATGTATATTTTAGGGATTCAGCAGTGTATTAAGGTTACTTATAATGATAGCATATATTAGAGGTATGACATATTGGAGAATGATAGATTGAATAAGAAAGTCTTCTCAATTAAACAGCATGATTAAAATTAATGTTTAGATGAAAATAGCATATGCCTGATTTTGTGTGTTTAACATTCTGAGAGGATTTTTCTGAAATATCATGCAGGCTTTGTTAAACACTCTCAAATATAAGACAATAAATCAAGGAACATGAGAATGATATATCACCTCAGCCTTGTTTGTAATATGGAAGATCTGACCTCATATTTTAAATCTTAGACTTCCCAACTTTAGTGAAGTGGGGATCCTCTAGGTCTCAGCAGGGAGATATGAAAGCTGTGGAAGGTTATGTCTGACATCTGAACTCAGGAAAGTTGGGAGAGTTGAATTTATTGACAGATTTCAGAATCATAACACTATAGTGGGATCATTGGAGTTGACAATTTTAGGAAAGACAAAATTAGTAATTTATTATTTGTACTCAGTAAGCTCTTGGGTACTACTTTCAGGGCACGCCTTTCCTAAAGATCAATTAGGAAATAAAAATACAGAGACAGGATAAGTTTGGAGATTAATGGTTGATTGTCTTTTTGGTCAATTGGTAAGAGAAACTGGGAATATTTTATCAATATATATAAGACTTTGCAGCATTAGAAACAGATTTGTATTGAAAAATACCATCCCCAAGGTGATCTGTACTGGGTAGATAGATGCAAGTGAAAACTGAGTCTATGATCAACAATAATTTCCATAATCTGAAAACAATTAAACAGTATTCGGTGGTTCTTGTCACTGTTTATAGACTCTGCAACTGTTTGCAATGAAATGAATTATAATAGGTTTAGTGGTTGTGGATTATACAAACATAATTTTATTGCAAATATAAATATAATTCTTCAGTTGAATTTGACATTAGGAATTAAAGGGGTTCTTTTATAAATGCCTACCTTTGAATAATATCACTTCTGTTCTTAAGAATGAAAACAATACAAACTCCCAAATGAAGACACACATGCAAACCCTCCATGCTCCCCTATGTTTCTCCCAATGAGTAGTCGTCTACCTACAGATTTTTCATCAGTCAGCTTTTCTTGGTTATAACTAGCCAACTTTAAGTTGATTTCCTTTACTGATTCATACTTTCCATGACCAAAATATCATTTTGTTCTCCAGTCTCTTTGCAAGTCTAGCAGGGCGAGTCTGCCTTTTGTACTAAGAAAGGAACTAAGAGTGAAGAGCACTGGGCAGTGAATCAGAGTGAGTACCCAACTCGGGTTTTATCTCTTGACATTTAAACCCTTGGAAGCTCAGTTCTTCAATTCCGTAACAGAGGGACAATGACAAATATGTGCAGATGAAGGAGGATAAGACGCTTCTTTGAAATGTGCTATTAGTGTTTACGTAAAATGACAATTGGATTGACAAGTGCCTTGAGAGGCCAAGAGAATAGTAGCAGACACTGAGTCTCAGAAGGCACCCAGAGGTTCTGTCTTCCCCCTCAGTGCCCACTCCTCGGATGGCCAGCGCCACCCAGCGGCTAGTGCTGTTTGCTACTCTTCCAAGGTCTCTTCTTCCCAGCTGCCCTGCAGACCACTGCACCTGCTGGCTTCTCCATAGGACAGAGTTGGTCGACATATTTTGTTCAGAGAGAATATATATATATTGCTGACTTGTGGAAATAATATTTATTTTCTTTCAAAACTAAAAAATAATCATTCCCTACAATCGACAAAGCCAATTAACAATTGTACTTATTTTGGCCCCAGGGAAAAATGAATAACTTAAAAATGCCTTTTACCAATACAGAGTCATTCAATGAGTGACCATTTTTCTTATGGATTCTTTAAATTAATGTATTAAAAAAAACTTCCAACCACTGTTTATTAAATAAAACTGTAGCACTTTTTAGAAGTGAGTGGTGGCTGGAAAATCATTGCCTTGTACTAACTATATACTTATTGGCATACCAAAGACCATACTTCAGATTATTTCATATATCTTCTAAGACACCCACTGGAGGTTTAAAAATATGAAAATGGCTAAGCTTCCTCAAAAATGCTGATTACATGACTTGGTACTTCTTTAATATAATTTGTTTTGCACCCTTTTATGGTAATCCAGGTAAAAGGAAATTAAATATCAAGTGAACTCATTTTTTTCTCTGAAGTAATACAAGTGAAAAATAAACCTATGATGTCTTTAATCATTGCTTGCTTAGAATCATGAGCAACACAAAAAGCAGAACGTCACAACGTTTATTTCAGTGAAATAATGTAGTATTTGACAAACATCCTTCCCCCCAAATTTTTATTTTCCTCACCAGTTTTTGAAGTGTTTTAATTAGAAGCAAGTATGTTTTTAGGCCAATCATAAAACAAGTTGTTTCTTACTAATTTCATGCCCTATATTTGCTCCTTGAATAATTTAAACTAAAACTTGATAATTTAAAATATCTAGTTTCACCATGAAATTTACATCAGCCAATTTAAATCTTCCAAATGTGTCCTACGTTGTAGAAAATTTACGTGGCAAGGCATCAGAGGAAGGAGTGAAATTACAGCAAGACTTCAAGAATTAATACTTCAGTCAAAATAAAGTAGCAATGAGAAAAAAATGGCTTAAAAAGTGGAAATGATCATGATGCACATGGAAAAGAAAAATTAGCAGAAGGACACAAATAAGGAGTATGTAATGAAGAATATTAAAATTAGCAACGGGACGAAAAGTTGGTATTTGTAACAGTGGTAATGGGGACAGTTTGCCAAGTTGACGGTAAATAAGAACCAGTGAACCCAAATTTAATGGTTCCATATGTTTATGCTTTCTTGGAATGCTTTTTTTTTCCCTCTAAGGGTCTGCCACTCAACACCAACTTTCCCGCTGATTATCAATTGACAATGAAACCCCAAGAGCCTGAAGCATTCCATCCTTAGAATAAAGTTACTGACCTTTAGGGCACGAGGTTGTTTTCAGCAGCTTGCAAATCCTCCCTTTTTCTTCCAAAGGGAACCTTTCCTGGGGTCCTGTACATGAGAGAAAGAAGTTAAACATTCTCTTGTATTCAGTCCTAAAGGTTTGTTTCTTTATTTAGAAGCCTTCAAAGGTTTTCACTCCCCCAGGGATATTCTATTTCAACTTTCTAAATGAGACCTATAGAATTGAGGGAATGGGCTTGGAGGAGAGACAGAAAGCAGGGAGGAGAAAAGGGAAAACCCATTCAGTTTAAATAAAGTCTTTTGAAGTTTTGTTTCTAAAAATTCAGGTCCCAATGTAGTCAGTCCACAGAGTCATTTTTTCCCATTTTCAATTTCAGTATAAGGAAAAAACAGACAAATGTGACTTTTCAATTGCTTAGTGGTCCTCAGAGATTTGGATACTACATAAAGAAGATAATGTTAAGAAATAACAGCTAACTTCAAGTATGTTTGTTCTCACAATAGTTGCAGAATCTATTTTCACCGAGTTTCTGAATTACTAATACATCCCTGGTGTAGCAGAATGCCAAATTAAAAATGACAATTGCAAGAAATAATTGGAAAGAAGTATGGCATGTGTGGGTATTTTTTGTATGTGTTTTTATTCCGTTTTAAATAACTGAAATCAGAATTAACCAGTAATACTGAAAAGTTTAGAATTCTGAAATACTAGGTGAACATAAACCCCTCACATCCCCATCCCCAACTTATCCCCAAAGGAAGAGAAAATTTCCAGCTTTTGCACTGTTGTCCAATGTGTGTATATTCTGGGAAAAAAATATATAAAATTAATTTTCATATTCCTCCCCAAACCAAACAAGAACAGAAAAGCAAAATAAAACTCTAAACCAATCTCATTTATATATCTGAATGCAAATAGAATTCTAAATAATGTAAATTAAAGCCAGCCAGACAGTGCATTCCTATCCATTTCCAGAGCTGTTGCACTGTGTTTTTTAATGGCCAAAAATAAAATGGACAGAGATTCCATGCTAGTACTTAGTTGTCATAATTGTAACAATCCCAACTCAAGGTTGAGTCAGTGTGGCAGTCCTGGAGGCAATATATGTGGGTGGAGGCGCCAAACCAATGGAGACCTAACAAAATGGACTTGTTTACTGGATCAGTGGGAAAAACGACAGGTCAACTGAATGCTTGACACATCGACTGCGCAAGTTTGGATTTACTGACTTATTCAAAACCGCAGATATCTCATTTCTTGGTTTCTTCTTTTAAAGTCACCTAAGTTTCAAACCAGGTAAACCAATGCACCCCGCAGGATATTTCCAAAATGCTGCCCAATTCTGTGCCCACATCACAATCTGGAGAGTAGACATGTGGGATTTCACCCAGATGTTGGGACAGTTTAGCTCCAACTGCTCAGCTTTTAACACTCTGCATAAAGCCAACCTTGGGCTTTGCACACGAGGACTGAAGGGGCAGCAGTCTCCCAGCCTTCACCTAGGCCCCTCCTTTTGTGGGCAGATGTTTCATGTTTCCATTTTCTCCCATGGGGAGAAGTTAGGTCTAAAGGAGAGGCCTGTCCAAACCTTGAAGGTGAAATTTCCCAGGGCCTCCTTCCCCTGGGGTGGATAAATACCTGCCTTGGCAGGCGGTCGGGCAGCCCAAATGTGTCTCTTGTTTCAGCCACAAAGTGGGGCATGAGTAGCTGCCATCCACCGACCCAACCCTAGCAGTTTGGCCTCCCCAGGAGGCGGCCACAAGGGGAGAACTTCCCCCAGCCTGCCATGTGGCAGTTTGGTCCACACTTGCCTTTGTAGGTGAGACATCAATTATTTCCGTTCAAGGGAAGACCAACCTAACAGGATCCAAATCAGCGTACTGATTCATTTTGTACTTGGAGAAATAATCATTGCAATAAAAAGAATAAAGAAGCATAAATTTTGAAAGATGAACACTGGATACAAATCTACTTAGAAAACAAATGTTTCGTGAATCAACATAGCAACTCATAGAAATAAAGAGTAGTTTATTAGGCTTACAGATATAAGTCAATAGAGTAAAATTAATTAATTGTTATTTTTCTTGCAAATAATGTTGCCAGATACAATACTGGATGCTCAAAAAATTTGAATTTTAGATAACTGTTGAATATATTTTTAGTACAAGTATATCCAAATATTGCATGGAATGAACTTACATTAAAACATTTATTTGTTGATGCTAAATATGGCAACCTTAATTGTGGAAAATATGCAAGTAACAAATATATATATATATAATATACACACACACATATGATATACATATATATGCATGCTAAAATGGATACTCACATTGCTTAAGAAATAAAACGTTACCCAATATTTTAAATCTCACTCTGTGCCTTCTCTACGTGGTATAACCCCCCATCTCTCCACAACTAGGTTACCAATATCTTAAACTAATTATTTCCCTTCTTTTAACATAAGCTTAACCTTGAATGCATTGCTACACAGTACTTTCTTCTCTTTTGATTTTGACTGCTTTTTTTTTTAAGTTTCCTATTGGTTCTGCTCTTCCCCAACTTATTTTTTTTTATATTTTTATTGTAAAAACCTAACACACAAACATACCAGCATTCTTGACATGCAAACATTCGATACATGGTGCAGAATCAACAGCCCACAGCGTCACCACCAGCAGTACATTCATCACCATCATTTGACCATCATTTGAGCATTTGCATCACTCCAGCAAAAGAAATAAAAAAGAAAAAAGACAAAACTCATGCATACCATACCCCCCACCCCCCCTCACATAAACCAGTAGCATCTCATTCACTCAATCCATTCTAACCTTTGTTCCTTCTATTATTTGTTCACTTTCTATCCACATTCTTTGCTCATCTGTCCATACCTTAGATAAAAGGAGCATCAACTTATTTTTGACAAGAGCAATTTTAGTTATTCTTGCATACTGAAACATTCAAGTGTAATTCATTATCTAATACATCCTTTGAATGTATCAAAAATTAAGATACTGTAGTGTATATAAGAGCACTATATAATTTATAATAAAATTTTTAATAATGCTAATATATTTAAGCTATTAATTATATTACTCTATTCTATATATTAGATATATTAAATATATTACTCTAGATAGTTTATTCAAGATATATACATATAATCCGTGTATATGTACATACACATATGTGTGTGGGTACAGAGACATTTTCAAGGTACACACACAGAAAATATGCTTTGAAATTGAAGAGATATTAAGATGAGCACAAAATACACTTGTTTAGCTAGTGAAATGTTTTCTTCAAATCTGAGGCACCAATGTACACTCTAAGTGGTCTTTTTCTCGGCTGGCTTTGGGTCGTACTTTCACAGGCACTCAACACCGCAGAATGCCTTCAATGCACCAGGCATTGTTCTAGGCAGTAAATTATTTAAATGAAAGTTTTGTTTTGGAATAGTTATTGACTTACAGAATAATCGCAAAGGTAATACAGTTCCTGGGTTCTCCTGCATCCATATTTCCACAAGCAGCACATATATTTCAGTAAGTGCCAATGATATAGATATGAAATGGTATCCTATTTTATTTTTAATTTCCCTGAATGTTGCTATGTTAAAATATCTTTCATATCTTCATGGGTCATTTGTGTTTCCTTTTTTGTGAAAGCTCTATTTGTGCATTTTGAGGCTTATCTTTTTACTGGGTTGTCTTTTATTTTTCATTTATGGAAATTATATAAAGGAAGCAAATCATTTATCAAGTTAACTTTTGCAATATCTTTTCCTGGTATAGCCTTTTTGTTTTCATTCTATTTTTCACTTTGTCTTATCTCTCAATATCATTGTCATTAACAAATTTTCTCTTGTTGAACTTTGCTTATCTGAAATAAACCAATCGATCACTATGTACTGTATGTGCATAAATATATATAGCACATTTTGTTAATATTTGGTTAAAGATTTCATTTATATTTATGAGCGTCCTTGCCTGATATAGGTGCCAGGGTTATTTTAGTAAGAGAACATAAATTGGAAAGTATTTACTTTTCTTTAAATAAGATTGAAAATACTTGCTTTTTGTTCTAGAATTTGCTTTCAAAAGGATCTGGGCCTTGTTTTTCCTTTGTGGGAAAACATTAAACTGGAGATTCAATCTATTTCTGAGTTGAGGAAAATTTATTTCATTTTTTTCTTGCATATTTTTTGTGGTTTACATTTTCTCCAAAACTCTTTCATTTCACCTAAATTTTATATTTTATTGATACATAGTTATTTACAATATTATCTTTCTATGTTATTTTTCTCTGATTAAACTACAATTTAAGTTGTTTTTAAAATTTCTTCAACACATATTTTCTGCCTTGTATATTTGATTATTTCCATGAGAGGCTTCTGAGTATTATTTTTCTTCCCAGAGAACCAAATTTTAACTTTATTGACTTTAAAATGTCATTTTATTTCACCGATTTCTGCTCTCATTTCCTTCTTTCTGTGTTATGTGAGTTAATCTTTTGTATCTCTTTTTTACATGGGAAACTCTTTAATTGCGACACCAGCATAGTCATTTCTAATCTGTCCAATTTTAATGTAGGCACTGAAAGCTGTATATTTATCTGAACTACTTCTACAGCATAGCAGACATTAAGGTGTATATTATCTTTTATTTGATTCTTCCTTATTTTTAAAATATTTTCTTTGCTGTGTAGAGTTTTTATAAATCATTTTAACTGTATTTTTAATTATTGTATGATTTTGACCTGTGAACTATTTAGACAAGCATTTTATTAAAATTTAAACCATAAAAACTGCTTTTATCCATTTCCTGTGCCTTAAAGGCACTTTGGTAAAGATACATGAAATGTTTGCCACCAATTCTTTAAAATGTCTCATGACTTACTTTATGGCCTAGAATTTAAGCAATTTTCTTGAATATATCAGGACACCAAAAAAAAATGTGTATTATCCCACATGTACAGAGAGAGAAGGAGGGAGAGAGGCAGAGATACTATGTATATCCATTAGATTTTGCCTTACATAGATGATGCTGTTTAGGTCAAAACAGACTCTGAAAAGCAAATGCAGAATAAGTGTATCAAACTAAGTAGTATGCATGGGAGCAGAGGCAGGTACCTGCTTAGAACAAAGAAAGGATATGGGGAAACTGAATGGGCAGTGGGAGGCAAAGAGGACATGAGCTACGTGAGTTTTCTGGGGCAGGGCATCCTTGCACACTGTAAATCTGCCAAAGCTGCCCAGGCAGAATGTTCATGTAGGATTGGGTTTCTCTGGTGAAGAGTGGCAGACCCACTAGTGTCAGAATGGCTGCCTGTCACAGCTCCTCCTTTCCCGTGGAGGCAGCGGTCTTAATTAGCTCTGCAAAGGATTGTTGGTATGTCAGCCTGTTTCAGTTGCTTTTTGTTCTTCTTTATAGTTTCCTGAGTAAAAATGTAAGTTTAAGCAAATTAAGATGATTAGTAAAGCTATTTATCATTCTAACTTCACATGCAAAACTCCACTATGATCACACATTTCTCAACTTATCTTCCTAATTAGGGGACTGCTGGCTCATATTTTCTTGGTGAATATACTTGAGTTTGTTTCATCTTATTTTTACATTTTATGTCTCCCACATTTCTGACAACTTTCCATTCCAGACCCTTTATTTCTTGCTTTCTATTGGCTTATTTTAGTTTTTGTTTGTGTACCTCGTTATATCTTTAACTCCACTACTTGTTATAAGATTGATTTTCTATTAATTCACATTTAGCATTGAGATGTTTAGAGTGAATTAAGAGTTTGACCTTTTTTCCTTCATCTCAAATAAAAAAATATTAGCGTTTTTCAAATCTGAATGCCAACTTTAATGTGCCTGGAATTATTTTTTCATTAAAATAAAAGTCCCCCAATTCAAACATTTCTCTATTGTATTATACAGTTGTATTGCTAATATACAACCTTCTGCATAATCACAAGTTTACCATTAAAAACAATCATTACCACTTGTACTATCTCCCCTACCATTCTCCTTTTCCTTCTTCTTGGCATACATTTTTTAAAACTGCCTTTTAATGATGGTACATTTTTTTGCTTGCCTGAAAAATGTCTGTATTTTCTCTCTTTAGTAGATGATATTTTAGCTAAGATAACATTTCTTGGCTAGCATTTCTTTTTCTCAACGTTTTGAATGTCTCATTCCATTATCTTCTATTGTGTTGTTGATAATTCAGTCAGTTTCATTGTTCCTTTGCAAGAAACGTTTTTTCTTATTCTTTTTTATTTTAAAATATTTTCTTTTACTTTAGTGTTTTGCAGTTTAAGAGTGATGTACTTGAATGTACATTTCTTTTTACCTTAATTGTGATTTTTTTTAAATGAGCCATTTTTTCCCAACCTCAGGAAATTCAGTCCCAAATGAAGGCAGCTATCAATTGAATATTTAAAATGCATGCTATATTTTGCATGGATATGAGTAGTTTTACATTATTTAACATTTATTTTTATATTTCAGTAAGTTTAATATTTTTATGCTTAAATTTAGAATAAAATTTAAATAGTATGACAAATTCTATGAGGACAAAAACCTGGATTCTTTGGGAGAGAGTAATAGAAGGAATTGCATATAGTCAGAAGGATTATGAGATGTCCTTAGCAGTCCTTCCTTGGAAATTTGAAACTGGACAAGAGATGTATCAATACAGCTAACGAGATTATTCCTACAGGCAATGTGCCTTTCAGACTTTGCCATCCCTGAGTACCTGACAACTTCAGAAAAGGGGCATCTCTTTCTTAATCTAACTCATGTAGGTTTCTGTTCATTGAGAGGCAGTGTGCTGGTTAGAGATGATGTATGTACCCTAGAAAAGCCATATTTTAATCCTAATCCCATTTTGTAAAGGCAGCCGTTTCTTCTAATCCTTATTCAGTATTGTATGTTTGAAACTGTAATTTGATCATCTCCCTGGAGATGTGATTTAATCAAGAGTGGTTGTTAAACTGGATTAGGTAGAGGCGTGTCTCCACTCATTTGGGTGGGTCTTGATTAGCTTCTGAAATCCTATGAAAGAGGAAACATTTTGGAGAATAAGAGATTCAGAGAGAGCAGAGCAGAACGACATAGTCATAAGAAGCAGAAGTCTACCAGTCAGCAACCTTTGGAAATGAAGAAGGAAAATGCCTCCCGGGGAGCTTCATGAAACTGGAATCCAGGAGAAGAAGTTAGCAGATGACGCCCTGTTTGCCACATGCCCTTCCAGGAGAGAGAGAAACTGTGACTGTTTGCCATGTGCCTTCTCACTTGAGAGTGTTGTGGGGCGCACTGAAAGAGAGACCACATAATTCAAAACTGCAAGCCAATTTGGAGTCTTTATTAGCCGGCCGGCGACTGCCTCAGAAACTTCCAAGAAGGAAGATTCAGAGAGCAGCCCCCAGAGGTTTTCAAGGTGTGCTTATAAAGGCTAAAGTTATGTTGTGGTTTTGCAGTTGCTAGCAAGCAAGCATATCATAGAAGCAGAAAAATGCCATTAGCTGTTGCCAAAACACATCCTGTTCTCTCAGTTTCCTAACATTGGTTATTGTTTAACTCTTGGGGACATTCTGCCCAAATGTTGTGGGGACTTTCCCTGCTTGGGCCTGATTGATTATTCCTGGCCCTCCACAGAGAGTGATGAATTTCATTGGCCTTCTTGAACCAAGGTATCTTTCCCTGGATGCCTTTGAATGGACATGTCTATAGACTTGTTTTAATTGGGACATTTTCTCAGCCTTAGAACTGTAAACTAGCAATTTATTAAATTCCCCTTTTTAAAAGCCATTCTGTTACTGGTATATTGCATTCTGGCAGCTAGCAAACTAAAATACATGGATTAATACCTAATAAAGTCATAGAGAGGATTTACCAGAGGATAGACAGGATTATACCCCAGTGTAAACCAATTTTCTCAGCGTTGTGAAGCATGGATCCAAGGAAGACAAGATTGGAGGGTATTAGTAGGTTCTTTGCAGGAGAAAAATGGAGCACGTCCAGGAAACTGGTGTTGAGGTTGATACTAAAATGTGGACATTAGATCTCTTTAGAGGAAAAATTAATCAAAATGAAGTTGATTGGCTATAAAGTCGGAGAGAATAGGAGTTGAAAGTGATGCCAGCGTCCTAGTGTGGGCAGTTGTGATGGCTTTCCACAATAGGAAATGTGGGGGGTGGGGCAGGAGCAGGACAGTTCGGCAGGGGGGATGAAGGTGTGCATTGTGCTGGTTTTGGGTAAAGCTCCTCTCATCTAAATCCTCACCTCTGGAAAGCAGTTGTCTCCCCAGCCTAAGGCTCAGGAGAGAGGTCCAGATGGAAATGCAGATTTTTAATTTACTTGTATATAAATCTAATTGAAACCAGATCCTAAAAATTTGGGGGGTTGAGTAAAAATAAAGAGGCTCTAGGAAAGAAATAAGGATTCAAGGGACTGCAGAGCCAACTAAGAGTTAAAAGGTCTGGCAAGAAGGCTAGTAGAGTTTTATATAAGCCAAGTCATTGAAACCTTTCAATTCTGTTTTATAAATATCATTTGAATTAATCTTTCCCTTTCCTCCTTCTGTTTAATTACCACATTTGAGGAATATAAGATCGTTTATTTGCCTATTATAATTATAAATTTATCTATTTCACCTAATTTTCATCATAAAAATTTTGGTGATGGGCATTAATTTCAATATATATTCCCCAGTTTTAAATATTGTTTATGAAACGTCATGTTTCTATATCATATTATTTATATTAAATTTATGAAAAATTATGTCTAGATATTATACTGTAGTATTTATATTGTATTTGAGAATATATATTTCATAGACATAATATTTCATATATAATATTTAAAACAAGCCCAATGCAAGAAATTTCATTTGGAGAATTAGATGGAACAGACAAATGTGTAATCATAAGGCAAGTAAAAGATGTTTGAGTATATATTTAGATATAGAATTGCTGTTCCTAGAATTTGCATATATTTAGGTTTATTAGATACTGCCAATGAGTTATTCAAAGTGATTTTGTACATTTGTGTTTATTTACAGATGTGTATATCTTGCCCTTATTATTGAATAGTACTTTGGCTTTCAGTTTTTCGAATGTATTATTCTCCTCACCTTTTCTTTATGATAGAGAAATCTGTCTAAATTGTGAGATTCTTAAATCTGAGGACATAAATGTTCTATTAGTTCTAGTAATTTCCCATCTATCTCTACAAAAATTAGTTCTCTTTGACAGCTCGATATTATTTGAGTCTGAAACTCAAGTATCTTCTTATACTTTCCTCAATGTCACTTATCCTCTCTCGTATTATTTATTTTTCTTTGTGTTTATAATTTTAGCACACTTTCAGCTTAAACTTTTTGTTCATTTTTTCTACCTGTTTCTGTACCTGTTTTGTTATTTAGACAGCTGATTGAGGTTTTAATTTCAATGAATGCTCATTTTTGTTCATTTTCTAAAGATTTTTAACATTATTTTTTATATCTCCCTTGGCAATTTTGATACTTGACTTTTTTATTCAAGAGTTTAAATTCTATCTTTTATTTATTTCAACATATTAAATGTTTTTGCATTATCATTTGCCCTTTAGGCATGGATAATTCCACCTCAAACTCTTGATTGATCTGGTTAATATTTTTGTACCTATTGGGAGTGTGCACAAATTTCTGGAGGCATCACCTTTGGCAATGAAGTGAGCTCTAGATTCCAGCCATGGCCCTTAAGTAATGTCTTAACATTTATTTCCATTGGTTGTCCTGGACCACTTACCAAAAAAAATAATTTTATTGTGTCATCTTCTTATTTTATGGGTTCTAGTACTACTTGGAGTCCAAACCTAAATACAAGTATGTACCAATGATTGGGAAATTTTTTTTTTCAATGAAAAAACAGAGAAATTGCTTTATTATTCCCTGTCCTAATAGCTCCAATTTTTAGATTTTTTTCCTCTCTTTCCAACCTTAGGGATTTCCCTTACTCTGCTCTGAGCTCAGTTATGAATTTTTTGAATGGCATATTTTATGTAACATTTTAGTTTTAGTTATTCTGGAACGGGACATTTTCTGGCTCTGGTCCAAACATATCCAGAGATGGAAAACCTTTATTAGTCTTAAAGCTTTGTAGGAATCAGATTTTTTCTGATTTCCTTTGTAATCTGGCATCAAAATACCAAATAAATATTGCATGATGAATATTGATCAATTCCTGATTGAGAGAATGAATAAAATGCCCTGATTTATATAGGGGACCATGTAAAGGTCAGTAATATTAGGAAATAAAATGCTGAATGTGATCATCAGAGGCTAAAAAACAGGAAGTATGTAGGAATCATACCACAATATGTCTCTTATGCAATTTTAAGGAGCTTGGTTTGAATTTAGGAGGAATGTCATGAGGGCTGAGACTTGGTTGATATTATGGCAGGCTCATGTGAAAAATCTAAGTCTGGATGCAAACAAATCATGCAAACAAAAACTTTAGGTTATAATTCAATGGCATTTATTTTATTGTTCAAATTATTCCAGCTTTGACTATTGGGAGCTCCTTCAGTTGGCTCCGGCGTACTTTTGACATCAAAGTGGGATGTATTTTTGTAATTGAACACATCCTGATTTTCTGCCATTAAAATAGGCTCTAAGATCATTTTGTATATTTTATGCCCCACTCCTGGAACCAGCCACTTTCCAATGTAGCTGTGGTTCCATGTGTTGGAGAATGTGTTAGAAACCAAGATACGCACACTACATGCGCATGACTTGGGGTTCATTTCTTTCAGGTTCTATTAACTGACAAAATAAGGAAATGCATGGGTGAATGATCATCAGTGGATATACGCAGATCTATAAATAACTGCATATTAAGCTAAGCATGAGTCCGTACTGGTATCTCCAACAGTAATACATTACCACATGGGTCATTCTAGTCTCCTCTGCTTACATATCTGTAAATTCCCACCCCAGCAGGGAGGAACTTAGAATCTCCTTGCAAAATCAGTTTACCTAAATTTCAATTCCAGAATGCAGGAACTGCAGTGTCAGAATTTTTTAAATATAGTGCAATGTGAATCAACTTTATCAAGTAGAGAACAATGCTTCTATACAGTTCCTTTTGCATTTGGTTTTAGACTCGACTCATTTTTAAAGTTACTTAGGTCAGCTCCTTTTCACCATACCTCATTCATGGAGGCTGCTTCAAAATCTGCAACACAGATTCTCTTTTCACACTCTGAATTCCATCCTATAATATCCCAAGACCCTAAATGTTCTTCTTAAATTTATATACATTAAGATTCATTTTCTTTTTGTAAGTTCCAAGGATATTGGCCAATGCAGAATGCCATGTATCCATCATCAGTTTCAAGCAGAATAGCTTCACCACTCTAAAATTTCCCTCTACCTCACGTATTCCAATTCCCTTCCCAACATTGATTTTTCAATTGTCTCTGCAGTTTTGCCTTTCCCAGGATGTCATATAAATGGAGTCATAAGTATGTATCTTTTGCAGTTTGGCTTATTAGTTTAGCAATATTCATTTGTTTCATTCATGTCCTTTTTTGTTTGTTTTGTTTTGTTTGTTTGTTTTTTTAATGCAATTTTATTGAGATATATTCACATACCATATAGTCATCAAAAGTGTACAATCAATGGTTCACAGAATCATTGTATAGTTGTGCATTCATCACCACAATTAATTTTCAAACATTTTCATTATTCCAAAAAATGCATATAAGAATAAAAATTAAAATTAAAAAGAGCACCCAAAACATCCCATATTCCTTATCCCTGCTATTATTTATTTATTTTGTCCTTATTTTTTTACTCACCTGTCCATACAGTAGATGAAGGGAATGTCAGCCAGAAGGTTTTCAGATAATACTGTCACATTGTAAAAACTATATAGTTATACAATAGTCTTCAAGAATCAAGGCTACTGGATTACGTTTTAACAGTTTCAGCTATTTCCTTCTAGTTGTTCTAATGTACTTGAAACTAAAAAGGAATATCTTTGTATTGCATAAGAATAACCTTCAGAATGACCTCTCAATCCTATTTAAATCTCTCAGGCAATCAAACTTGTTTCATCTGTCTTCCCCCTTTTGGTCAAGAAGTCTTTCTCAATCCCATAATGATGAGTTTAGGCTCATCCCCAGGAGTCATGTCCCACATTGCCAGGGAGATTTACACCCCTGGGAGTCATGTCCCACATAGTGGGGAAGGGCAGTGAGTTCACCTGCAGAGTTGGCTTTGAGAGAGAGGCCACATCTGAGCAACAAAAGAGGTTCTCTGGGGGTGACTTTTAGGCATAATTATAAGTAGTCATAGCTTCTCCCTTGCAGGCATAAGTTTCATAAAGGCAAGCCCCTAGAGCAAGGGATAGGCCTATTAAATTAGTTGTCCCCAATGCTTGTGAGAATATCAGAAACTCCCCAGGTGAGGGAATTTAATATTTCTACATTTTTCCCCAGTTTCTCAAGAGGGTTTTGCAAATATTTTTTTTGTGTGTATGCTCTATGGCAGGGTCATTCATGTCCTTTTTTGACGACATAGCTGAACTTATTGCTAAATAATATTACTTCATGTGAATGTACCAGAGTTTATTAACTCACCAACTGAAGGGCATTTGTTTGCTTCCAGTTTGGGGAGATTATGAATAAAATGGCTATAAATTATTGCAAGTTTTAGTGTGGATGTTTGGACATTAGGGTAATGCTGCCTCATGGAATGATTTAGGAATTGCTTCCTGTGCTTCTATTTGGGGAAAAAGATTTTAAAGAATAGATATCATTTCTTCCTTAAATGTTTGTTAGAATTCACCAGTGTAAACATAAGGGTCTGGTGCTGTCTCTTTTGGAAGGTTATTAATTACTGATGCAAATATTTTAATATATGTAAATCTAATCAGATAATCTATTTTTCCTTGTGAAAGTTTTAGTAGATTTTTGTCTTTCAAGGGATTGATCCATTTTTCACAATTCCCTTTTCATTTCTGATATTAATAACTTATGAGTTATATTTTTTGTTCTTTGGTGGGTTGACGAGAGTTGTGCCATTTTACTGATCTCTTCAAAGAAGTAGGTTTGATTTTGTTGATTTTCTGTGTTTTCCTCTTTTTAACTGCATTGATTTCTAATTTTCATTATTTCTTTGCTTTGGCTTGTTTTAGAATTAAACTGTTCTTTCTTTAGTTTCCTATGGGTAAACTTAGTTTACTGTTGTCAAGCCATTCTCCTTTTGTAATATATGCATTTAATTTTATGAATTCCCACTAAGCACAGCTTTCTCTGCATTGCACAAATTTTGAAAGGCTGTATTATCATTTTTATTTACTTATAAATATTTTGAATTTCTATTAAGACTTCTTTTATCTGTGTGCTATTTAGAATTTTGTTGCTTAATTTCAAAATACTTGACGATATTCCAGCTATCTTTTTTGTAATCAATTGCTAATCAAATCCTATTATGTTCTGAAAACATACTAATTATGATTTCAATGTTTTAAACTTGCTAAGGTATTTTTGAGGGTTCAAAATTTCATCTGTTTTGGAGACTATTCCATATGAATTTGAAAAGAATGTGTATTCTGCTGCTGTTGAATACTTTATTCTATAAATGTCAATTAGATTGATTGATACTGCTGTTCAGGACAACTGTATCTTTACTAATTTCTACCTGCTTGGTGCATCCTTTACTGAAAGAGGAATGCTGAAGTCTCCACCTATGAGTGGACTTGACTAGTTTCCCATGAAGTTCAATTACTTTTACTTTAAATACCTTAAGGCACTCGTGTTTGGTTCAAATACACGGAAGAGCGCTATGACTGCTGAAAGAATTGACCCCTTCATCATTATACAATACCCTTCTTTATCCCTGATAGTTTTCCTTGCTCTGAAATCTGCTTTGTTTGAAATCAACAAGCTGTTCCAACTTTCTTTTGATTAGTTGTAGCATGGTATATATTTCTCCTTCCTTTTACTTTTAACCTCTTTCTTTATATTTGAAGAGTTTTCTTGCAGAGAGCATATAGTGAATCTTGTTTTTAGTTTTTTAAACTACTCTAACAATCTCTATCTTTTAACTAGTGGGTTTAAAATATTCATATTTAAATTTATTAATGATGTAGTTGAATTAATAACCACTCTGTATGTACTGTTTTCTATTTGTTGTGCTTTATCTTTGATTTTTTTCGTTTTTTATCTTGCCTTCTTTTTCTGCCTTCTCTGGTTTTACTTGAACATTTTACATGACTCTATTTATTCTCTTCTCTTTCTATATCCGTTATATTTCTTTATAATGTTTTAGTGGTTCCCAGTCAATTTGACCTATCCATGTACGACTAATCTGAATTCACTTTCAATATCACTACATTGTTTCACATTCATTTAGATGCACTTTTTAATACAGGAGTTTCAGTTCCTTCCTTCCATCCTTATAGCTTTACTGTCATTTATTTCATTTATCTACATTCCATAATCACCTGATATATTGCTGCTATTATTAATTTGAACAAATAGTTACCTATTAGATCAGTATGCTATTTTACCTTCATTTATTCCTTCTCTGACACTTTTCCTTTCCCCTATGTAAATCTGAGTTTCTGACATATATAATTTTCTTTCTCTCTGAAGGACTTATTTTAACATTTCTTGCAGAGCAGGTCTTGTGGCTATGAATTCCCTCAGTATTTGCTTGTCTAAGAAAGTCTTTATTTCTTCATTACTTTTAAAGGATAATTTCACTGGATATAGAAATCAAGGTGGGTAATTTTGTTCTTTCAACACCTTAAACATTTTACTATGCACTCATTGATTGCATGGTTTCTGATGAGAAGTCTTTTCTATTTTTTTATGTTTCTTCTGTAGGTAAAGATTTTCCCTTGTCTGCCTTCTTTCAACCTCTTTAGTCTACTGCATTTAGAATGTGATATACCTTGATGTAGATTTTTTGGTTTTTATTCTGCTTGGGCTTCTCTGAGCTTTCCGTATCTGTGGTTTGGTGTCTGTCAGTAATTTTGAAAAAATAAGTAACCATCGTTTTTTCAAATATTTCTTCTGCTCTGCTCTCTCTATTTTTTTTCCTTCTGGTATTCCAATTTCACCAATGCTATACATTTGGCATTTTTCCACATTTGTGGATATTCTGTTTTGGTTCTGCATTTTCTGTTCTCTTTGCATTTCCATTTGGTAATTTCCTATTTGCATGTATCAAGCTAATTCTATCCTTACTATCTTTCACTGATTCTTCCCTCAATTAGGTCCAATTTACTGAAATTCCTTCCAAAGACATTCTTTATTCTTGATTTTTAGCATTTACTTTTGATTCTTTCTTAATGCTTCTAGGCTTATGCTTACCCACCTGTTCTCATATGTTGTCCCATTTTCCATTATAACCCTTAACATATTAATCATGGTTATTGTTTTTCTTTTTAAGTTCTCTTTCTGATAATTCCAAAACCATTGTCTTATCTGAGTGTCTTTCTGATGCTTACCTTGTCACTTGAGACAGTGTTTTCATTATCTTTTTTAGGCCATCTTAAATTGTCCTGTTGAAAACTGGATGTGATATATCAGGAAATAAGAACTGAAGTAAAAAGCCTTAGTGTGATGATGTATGCTCATCTGGCTAAGAGTTGGGCTGCTTTAATACTTGCTATAGCTGCAGGTTCTGTTGGCTTGGATTTCCTCTAGTGCTTTAGTTTTTGTCTCCTTTCTTGTCCTAGGTTTTCCCTAAGTACGATCTGTACCTTAAAGCTCTTTCAATACCTTCCACTGTTATTATACTGGAAGCCTGTTGAATGGGTGGAAAGTGTTTGGAAGCAGCAGTGTTCTATAATCTCACGATTACTTCTCTGATTTTTAGTGAGCCTGTGTCTCTATGCAGTGACCTTCATAAGAATGCCTTACCTTTATTTTTCCCCCATTTTATCAGGCAGGAAGGCAAGAGGGATGAGATAAGACTCTGGTGAAGCCTTTTTCTGGAGAGTAAGTCTTTGTTATTGAGTAGGTTCTGGGTGTATTTCTAAATGATTATTTTTCACCTTTCTCTGCCAAGATATGAGGGGATTTTTCTGGGCTCTTCCCCTTGAGACCCCAGTGAGTTTCCTACAGGTAAAACTCACAAAAATGCATGGGAGTCCCCAAAGACTTCCTCTTTGTGGATTTTCTTTTTCATGCAGGTCCACTCTCAGCTTGTGATCTCTCATCAAAATTATCATTTAAGCATCCCCACCAGTACAGGTCAGATGGTCTTCACTCCAGGTAAACTGACCTGGGTAGTGGGTCTCTTTATTTGCCTGTCTTTTTAGATTTCAGGATAGTGGTTTGCCCTGTGGTTTCTGTTCTGTGACAGTCCAAAAATAGTTGATTTTCAGTTGATTCAGCTATTTTTTTGTTGTAAGAATGGGAATGATGACTTCCAAGCTCTTTACATGTTGGGGGTAAACCTAAAGTCTAAATAGTTTTTATGCTGCAAGATTTCTTAGAGGCATCAAGTCAAGAAGATTCATAGATTCTATTTCTGATCATAGATTCTATTTCTGAAACTTTATCATGACTTTCCTTTTGTAGGAATCAGCTGTGAGGTCTACTGTTCTGTTCCATTCAACACAACCAAACAACAGCAAAGGGGAGAGATGGAATTCACATTAACTGATGCATTTGCTAAGTGGCTTTAGTAACTCAACATAAAGATTCAGAATCATCAGACTGCTCACCTTCGGTAAGCCCACAGAGGGTCTTCTTTACCATTGTTGTTCTAAAGTTTCACCCCAGCGTCTGGCATATAGATGGCTTCAATAACATCATGCTGAACAACCCTCAGTATCATAAACACAGCTGTTTTATGTCATTAATGAAAAAAGCTTATATAAAAGATTTCACACTGTGCGTAAATGGTTAATAGATAAAGTGATGGAAATAAGAAGACTTAGTTAAACAGGAGCAGTAAGTCCATGAAGGTGGAGATAAATTATCCAAGAAAATGTGGGTGGAAAACGTTACCAAATGTGTCATACAGCAACAGGAAGGTTTACTGCAATGTGTAATATGTTTTATTTTGTGAAATATTGTCAGATATCAGATCAGATGATTCATCTTATTATGAAGGGAATGGAGCAAGATGGGATTGCTCACTAGTGCTAAAGACACAGACTCCCAGTGTTAATTTGCTGCAGTGGTTTACATGAAAATTAGTAGGCAAACTGACCACTTAGAAGGCAATACTTCTTTTTAAATGTTTTAATTAATTCAGTTATAATTATACTTTATTTGGTTAAGAATCTGTTTTCATTTTTACTCTTCTAAGAGTGTTTTACTCCTCATTAAGGGATTTCAAAAGAAATAAAATTATGACCTTTGAAGAGTTGTTTAGTAAAGTAATAAATGTTTAATCTTTGATATGCACCTTTGGATATTAAATAAATATTTCTTATCTAAATGTTTGGAGACAGAATCATAAATTTAGATTTTGTTTGTTTCAAAAATGATGCCAACACGTTATTAAAGAGAGAATGATCAGCTAAATTCCACTCTGCTTGTCATATTTTAGTTTTTTTTCTAATAGTTTATTAAACTAAATGAAATAATATTAAAGAATGGATGACACTGATGTAGTCTTTGGGAGTTTTGCCTGGATAAAATATAAGAAGAAGAACAAAAAAATTTATGACAATGCTGCTTGGGGTTGCCTGATTCACAGGAAAAACAGATACACCTTTGGGAATGGACTGGTTGAAATCTGAAAAAAGATTGTGACAAAGTTTGGCATAGTAGAGGAAGAGCAGAAATTTATCAGATGAGGATATGTGATATGAAGGCCCAGTTGTAGCACAATAGAATTTTTTCTGTAGTCAACCTCATGTTTCTCCCCTTTTCTTGCTTTATCTCACTGGCATTGTCCTCCCAAATTTATTTTACTACAAAAATGAAATTTTACTTTAACTTGCATCTGCCATGCAAATAAAATGCTCTTCTAATAATGATTCTTATCGCATCCTTCCATGAACCCTGTATTCCTCTACCTAAACAATGTTCTTTGCAATATTTATTTTTATTTATTTATTTATTTATTTATTTGTAGGCTGTATGGTGGGGGTCACATTTCATTCTTTTTCCATGTGAGTATCCCCTTATTGCAGCACCATTTGTTGAATTTTTGTTTGGTTGGTTTTTTTGTTTGTTTGTTTTGCTTGTTTGTTTGGGAAGTACATGGGCTGGGAATTGAACCTGGGTCTCCCGCATGGCCTGTGAGAATTCTACCACTGAATTACTCTTGCACCCTCCTTTGCAATATTTAAAGATGGGAGAACCTAAAGATCAAGGTAACAGTACTGGAAAGGAATGCCTGACAGCATATGAACTCACAGGTGGATCAGGCTGATATTAGAGATCTTTTGTCTAATACTGGGATTTGTGTCAGATCATCAGTGTCATGATTTTATTAATTTAATCAATCTACCTTAAAATGCATAGGCATTAATCCATGCAATTGTTATAATGGTAGGAAAACTGAAAGAATAGCATTATGTTCACGTATTTATTATTTATTTAGCCTATTTTCAATCCTTTCACATAATCATAAGAGATGCACACTTGCTGTGTCTGCATTAGCTCTTATGTGCCTGGCTCTCTTCCAGACAGTTCACATCTATTATCTCAGTCAATCCCTGTAAAAATCAGGCGACATTGGACTATTATTATCATCAGCCCCACTTGACAAACTAAACAAAAAGTACACAGAAGCTTAAGTAACTTGCACAGAATTAAAGAGCCAGTAACTTGTGGAGTCAGAAATCAAACCACGCAGTCCACCCTCTCCACACCATGATGCATTACAATATCTACATTTTTGGACAAGAGTTTATACGTAAATTATAAAGTTTTATAACTAAAGTTAAAGAGGTTTGCACAAATATCTATATGCAGGCAGGCAGAAACTTAAAGCTAATTGTTGTTAGCACCATTCTTTTGGCACATGGGTATGCCCTGACAAGTCTTCTCAACTCGGAGTTTCAGTGTTGGTCACTTCAGCACCCAAGACCAGAACTATCCGCCGAGCTTGCTGTGTTGACGAGGTTGACGTATTCTAATTGGCTAGACAGTATTTCAAGACCCAACAAGGAATGGCCTTCATATTTAGAGTGCAGGCTGAATATAGATTTGTGTGTGTATATATATATATATATATATATATACATATATACACATATATATATACACATATATACACATATATATATATACATATATACACATATATATATATATATACATATATACACATATATATATACTCACATATTGCTGTGCAATTTCGGTGTTTCAGTATTTCCAAAAGTGACATTTTTCTTTTTCTCTTTGCTGTGCTATGCTTTTTTTTTTTTCCACCCAAGGGGATGAAAGAAATCTTAAAACTAGAATTTCTCAGTAGAGGACCATCAAGTTTGAACACTTAAAATGACATCCATGCACTAGAAAAAGCGTTACACTGCTGGCTTCACATCTTTGAAATTCTGTTGGGATTTGAGGAGTCTCCATTACACCATACCCTATCATGTGTCATTTTCACAACTCAGGGACCAGAAAGAATGTTCTTCCTTCTAAGTTACCATGATACAGTATTATTTTTGCATAAAAGCTTAACCCCAAATCTTTGAAAGAAAAATAACCTGCGAGGATGCTCTTCCATCTTCCCTGTTAGGACATTGAACAGAAAACATGAATTCTCAGATTGACTCTGAGGCATTAACAAGCCAGGGCAGTTCTAGAAAAATGCTTTTTTTCTGCAAGGAGTTTGACATTAAACAACTATATGGAGCATTAGATGTTGCTCTTCAGACTTAGCTTCAAGTATCCACATGCAATATTATAGATAAGAGAGAAAGAATAGCCATTTCCTTAATTGTTTAATCCAATAATTCTAGCTCTGTTACATTAGGTGTTTTGCTTTGTTTTGTTTGGTATACTATATGGCGGGATAACATTTCATTATTTTTCCATGTGAGTAGCCCATTATTGCAGCACTGTTTGTTGAATTTTTTGTTTGTTTCTTTTGCTTATTGGTTTGTGTTTTTTTTTTTGGGGGGGGGGCAGTTGACGGGGGTTATTGCAGGGACCGGGAATTGAATTTAGGGTCTCCTGCAAGGCAGGTGAAAATTCCACCCCCTGCGTTAGGTTTTTCTTGCTCTGAAAGAAGGCGTTCTTCAAAAATGATCCAACAAAAGGAAGAAAAGAAAGGAAAAAAAAGAGATTAGTAAGTACAAAACATTTCTCATGTACACAACATTATACACAAATGATAATCTGAAATCCTTTGAGAATATATAATGGACTAGGTGATGACATGTCACCACCCATTCGGGTGGGTCTTGATTAGTTTCCAAAATCCTATAAAAGAGGAAACATTTTGGAGAACGAGAGATTCAGAGAGAGCAGAGCAGAACGACACAGCCACGAGAAGCAGAGTCTACCAGCCAGCGAACTTTGGAGATGAAGAAGGAAAATGCCTCCCGGGAGCTTCATGAAACAGGAAGCCAGGAGAAGAAGCTGGCTTTGCCATGATGCTGTGTTTGCCATGTGCCCTTCTACTTGAGAGAGAAACCCTGAACTTCATCGGCCTTCTTGAACCAAGGTACCTTTCCCTGGATGCCTTAGATTGGACATTTCTATAGGCTTGTTTTAATCAGGGCATTTTCTAGGCCTTACAACTGTAAATTAGTAACTTATTAAATTCCCCCTTTTAAAAGCCATTCCATTTCTGGTATATTGCATTCTGGCAGCTAGCAAACTGAACAGATTTTGGTATTGAGATAAACTGAGATTATAAACAACAGCACTGAAGACATTGGTTTTTCTTTCAGGGGACAGAAACTCAGAATAGAAGAAGATGTCTCTCTTTCCTCCTTCTCAGGCCAGCTACCTAAACTTCAAAAATAGGGACCACTGTGAGTCTCGGAAGAAGTTGTTATGACTTTTTTATGACTCATTTGTTTCAGATTAGAATATGTAATCCATTGCTACCCTTGGGGTAAAAATGTGTTTCCCTTTGCACAAAACCATACCTGGAGTGTCCCCCTCTCAAACAGTCCTGCCCTGCCCTGCAGCTCTGGTCCTGCCCTTTTTAACTGGTGCCGCATCTGTCAGAAGGGAGCCTATACTGCTGGGCTTGAGACTGGCAAGTGGAATCACCTGGGCAGTTGTTTTCTATTGCTGTAGCTTTTGGTCTTGGGAAACTGAAAAAGGGCTATGCTGTTTCTCTAAAAACTTGTGACTAGAAAAATATGGATGGTGTATATACCTCTTTCAGCTACTGTCATATTTGAAAGCCCAGAATCTCAAAACTTGGGTAGGGTATATCAGTTCTTTGCTGCAATTTTTTCTCTCCTTCTAGGCTGGTTGATTAGTGTTCTAATGAGATAGTACACTGAGTTCAGTTGACTGTTTCTCATAGAAAGAAGAAAGGGAAGGAGGCAAGGAGGGAAGGAGAGAGGAGGGAAGGAAGGAAGGAAACTTCAGACTGTTTTTTTTCCAGATATGGAATAGGAAAATTTTTCTCAACAGTTTGCATCTATCCTCCTGGTAGTTTCCTGTCTGGCAGGCAATGCACTTCTCTTCTTCCCCTTGTTATAAGTAAACCTTCCTCCTATTCACTGATTGAGGTGACTCCTCCAGTTTTTTGTTTGTTTCGATTTGTATATTTTCTTTCTTGTTCTATAATCAAGAAGCCCTTTGAGTAACTCATTTATGTTTGAAAATCAAAATGCTCTCTATTGGGATTTCAATAACTGTGTTTCCAGGCAGGATTTTTTTTTTTAAGTAAAATAAATAAAAATTTCACTTTATGGGTGGGCCACAGTGGCTCAGCAGGCAAGAATGCTTGCCTGCCATGCCAGAGGACCCGGGTTCCATTCCCAGTGCCTGCCCCTGTAAAAAAAAAATTCACTTTACTAGCATACATCAATTTACTTTTCATTTGGTAGTGTGCATTCTATACAGTATTTAGAAAATTAGGGTTAAGGTTAGGACATATTTAAATACATAGCAAATGAAATGCAAGGATGGAAATGTGTGATGGGTTTAATTTGTTGTCACAAAGAGTGGGAATCTACAAGAAACTTAAAACAGTAATGTTTTCATAGCAGAGTCAGAGGAGATGAGGTGGCTTTGTAAAGTCTCACTGCATGAAATCATAGCTAACAAAATTTAGGTCATTCTGGAATTGCTGGTATTTATGGAGATTTGGGCTAGAATTCTATCAAAAACGTGGATATCCCAATACTTTTTCAGCTTGATCTTTAATTTATCAGTTGAGCATGAACTTCAAGAGGAATAAGTCTATTAATCTTTCATAGAAACAGAAGAGAAATCTGGTATATTGTTCTTGCAGATGGTACAGTAAAGAAAGTATAAAAAGAACAGGACAGGAGGAGGGAAAACAGTGCTAAGAGAGTAGGAAACGTGCTTCTTTAGAAATGAACTGATGGAAGGGTTATGAAAGGAATTATTGGGGTTCAGAGACCTCTTTCTCTTTCAAAAATCAAAGACAAGAAAATACATAATGTTAAAATGTCAGCTTTGAATGATCCTCTGGAATTCCCATACAAGCTGTGACGGAGCCCTGGGGCATGACGAGCGGCCTCCTCCCTCCGTCCCATTGCTACCTGGCTGAGCTCAGTCGTGAGCTTAAGCCGATTGCTTCCTAGCAGAAACATAAGTTCAATACATTGCATGATATGGAAATCCAGCCACCCCACATCTTGTCTGCTTCATCTGAATCTTGTTCTGGAGTCTCCCTTACTTTGATGAGTGTCCATGGGGAACTCAGAAATGATACTTCTCTCTTACTCATTCCTTCTCTCCCTTCCTATTATTGTATATTTTCCTGTATCACAACTTCTTGTCTGTGGGTCTTAGCTCACTTAGAGGACTGTTCTCCAAGGCCAGGGATCCAGCCTTCAAAGGCCCTCAGTTCCCTCCTGAACACAATGCCAAAAGGATCCATAGTCGATGTTTAATGGGTAGATTCTGATTGAATAAATGCCCTAAAGCATTTCTAAGAAAGCCTTCAAGTCACAGTGAATTCATGGTAATCAGGGGACTTTTATAAGGAAAGCTGAGTAAAGACAGAGACAGGCAAGTCAACCAGAGGTCAAAATCCTGAGGAAAATAGAAAAAAATGATGAAAACACCATGGACATGATAGCAGACGAATAGGCATTAGCCCAATGCAATTGCTGAGTCCTTGATTCTGATCTGCTACCGATGGGCCCTTCTGATAGCACAGGGGTGAGATCAGCAGCGAAGGGGCAGGGCTAATGAGTTCACACAGATGAAATCCATTGCACGAAAATCCACACTCAGGGCAGGTCACAGAGGGCATGGTTTCTCCAGATCCATCTCACTTAAGGCCCTGAGCAGACCAGTCCTGCTGCCCTGATGTTTGCTCCAGAACCAGAGTATCTATCAGGGCTTTCAAGGGATGGCTGGGCAGTTTTAGGATTATGGCTCGCTGTCAGGGACTCAGAGCCTGTGGACCTCTATTGTGAAGTGTTTCCTGGGAAGGTGCGAACTTGGACGATGCAGGGCTTTCTTATGAATCATTAACTCAGCCTAGACTAATTACTGAAGAGTGACCCACTGAAATGCCACCAGCAAAGGCATAGTTTCCATTTAAGAGGAAAGGAAAGACTTGAATGAACCAATAAATCTTCCTATTTTCCAGCATGCAGTTAAGATTGGGGTTTCGGCTTTGTGCAGGTCCTTCTTTCATTCATTTACATAGTTAAGCACTTTGTTTTGAAGATGTAGGGGGTCTGCTCGAAAGACCAAGAAAACTAGGCCTTTAAAAAGCATTAAGGTGGATCAGTTTTGAAAATTGCTAAATCTTAATTGGATGCCCAAATCAACTTAAATGATTCCAGGGGAGCAGTTGAAGTTTTTATATGCATTTCTACTCTTTAGCATAAAAACAGAAAAAAGAAACAGACACATCAAATGGAAGGTTATGTGTGTATGTCTCCATGTTTGGTTCTGTTCATTTCCTAGGATGGTAACTAGTGCATATGTCCTAATGAGACACCAAATCTCTCTGTTACAAATCATCTTCAGCTCTGATATCTGTGACTTTGCAATAAGCAATTCTATCTTTGGAAATGCAATCTTTTCTTCATCACATGTAGCTTTTGATGTGCCCTTTCTACTATTCTCTGAATGTTATGTGTTTTCCCATATCAAGAAAAGTCTGTCTAGTCCACTGATCAAAAACATCTGAAATCTTTCCCAAACTGAGGGTGAGCAGACAGAGCTATTTGTCCACAGCATGCTCTCCCTCAGATAATTTGGATCCTTTCTTTTCTTATTTTTAGTACCTTTTTTAATCACGCCTCTTCAAACCATGCCTAGCATGTCAAATGCATTTTTAAAACATCTGTCTATGGCTGTCTTTGCAGGACAGTTGAGGATTAGGATAGGACTGAAAGAGTTAATGCCTTCTGTTTGCACCCTGGAATAAAGTTAATAAGCTGCCAATAACAAGGGTTATAGTTGCAAAAGCTAAAGTTATAAGTAATCCTTAAGGGAAAGAGGAAAATTGTTCTTGACAAGCTGAAATTACTTTATAAAACCTCTTATGTGTTGAGAAGCCTGGGTTGGTGAGGGCATGGAGCTTATTTCAATATTTAACTCAGTCTGTTTACAAAAGAAAATACCTTGCCCAATATCCGTTTTCCTAAAGGGTGCCTTGTAACCCCCTCTTTTTGTTTCTTTATTTCGTTGTCATGGAGACAAAGAAGTATTCACTGGCCTGATCAATGTACGATTACATCAACATAACATTTTCCGTCAAGTTCCCAGGAGCCTTCCTCCCGAATCTGTCATTTTGATCCAGATAACTAAATCAGGGCAAGGCAGCAATGATAAGGGATGACTCGCCTCATTAGCTGGCTCCTGCTGCTTTACTCAGCCAGGAAACTCCACGGTGACTGCCTGGGATCCTGGGAGAGAAACTGCCTTTTGAAATTAGTTTGGTATGTTTTCCTTGCAATTCTCCTCTTGCATTTTGACAGGAATTTTACAGGATGACCCATGTACCATACCCATATGTCCCAGTCTTCTTTATATAAATCTGTGCCACGTCTTTGGTTTTATGAAGACCGAGACAACAACAGGCTTGAACTCAATGACTGTTCAGAACTGTCCTTCAAATTTATTTTCTTCAAATGCTACATGTCCTACTGGTAGCATTTTAGTTAATAGTATTAGCAATACAGGATGGCCTATTTTCCTACATGAAAGCAGAGTCTGGTAATTTGTTTTCCAGCTCCAAAAAATGGTATTTCAATCGGACCTTAGAACTCAGTGATATTTGATACAAAAGAATAATATATTTTTAAAAATACTAAATGTTTGCAAAAATATAGATGTAGGAGAGAGACCACGTAAGCATACACAAAAAAAACAAAGGCTCTCATTTAGTCATCATAATCTAAATTTAAGAAACCCATCTTAGAGACTCATGAAATTAGCTATAATTATGCATGTGGCTGAAAGCTGCTGGTAGGGAAATGAAGAGAACACACCATCAGCAGCCAAAGGAGGTGCAATTAGAGCAAGCACAAGCACAAGTGTCCCTTAGAGAGAGAATATGAGCAAATAAGAAGAGCTGTTCCAACTCAAACATTATTTTAGCAATATTATGACGTTTCAATATGGATCCAACTAAACCTCAAAAGCTAACCTTTAAACCTAGCAAAATTTGGGTTCCATAGAATTCTGTGGCATGTTTCTCTTGACCTCAGCAGACTGCAGATTGATATTCCCTGTATCAAATGCCCTAAACAATTTCTGGTTTTAATTTTCAGCTTCCTCTCGCACTTCCTGCTCTATCTGCCAAACATCTTCAGGCAGTATCAGATGTGTTCCATGAATCTGCAATCTCATTTGAATGGATGAAAATCTGCATTTGGGTTATACGAATACACCTGTTCAAATATTTTGCTCTAAGTTGTATTTTGGCACCCATCTAAATAGAAGGGAAGGAAGATATTTGAATCCTAAATAGTTTTGTACCTGATGTCCTTAAAAAAAAAAGGCTATTTGGTAAGTCTTTCACTCATGTAAAGGGTAATAAAAAATTGTCTGAAACTATTTTAATTTTAGATATTTAGTTTCACTCCAATTTGTTAAGTCCACCATGTTCTCACAAGCCATTAGAATACTGCTGCCTTAATTATAAAGATCCATCCAAATTCCAGAGTCCATCACCATAAGGTCTTCCTTTTCAATATCCACAAGCTTCCATTTGGCAAACAAAATACCCTGTTTGGAACCAATTATTTGTTTTCTTTTTGCTCACACCTGAACAGCTGAACTTGCTGGGGAACTCACATAAGAGAGGTGACTGGCTTTGCTCTAAACACTTGATGCCAAACTTCTAAAAGGCATTAAATATTATAAGCCTGAAAATCTCTTCTTGAAAGTTTGTTTTCAATGTCAAATAAAAGTATTTTTTTTGTTCCTCTCCCCTGTGATCTAACTTCTCATCCATGTTTTATCTTCACTACCCTGACAAGAGAATCACTTTATAGATGATGCCTCATATCATATTTTATGGAAAAAATAGAAACCATTACTTAAGAATGCTAGGTCTTCTCTACACAAAGTGGATTGTCCCATATGCAAGCACACTCATCCCTCGTTTACCTCTCATTTAATATGAACTGGATGTCTCTCTGAAGGCTATTGCTCCACTTACACTATCTAGGATATTTTTTTCTTTGATTATCCATATTCTTTTAAACTTTTTCAACCTGATGATTTCTACTGAAATTCTATACATAATAAAAGATGTCTCATCCTCCTCAACCTCTAGCTTCTTTCTCCTTCACCCCACATTACAATGGATTGAAAATGGAGATGACACTGCTATCACAACTTTTCTCCCTTTTGTTGTCTTTCCAAACTTTGATCAACTGGCTGCCATCTTCAGAAGGACACTGAAAGTGCCCTGGTCCCAGTCTTCCAGGGACAGAAAGTTGTCTAAACCAATGGCCACTTCTCACTGTCATCACAGTTGAAATCAGAAGCATTCTTTACACCTGACATTCGTTTTCCTCATTTTCACAATATCTCTGAGTTTAGCTGGTAGAACATTTTCCTGGATTTCTTTCTACTGAGTTGCTCCTCCTTTTAGACTTTCCAGACTGGGCATCCCGTTCGCCAATTCTAAGATTTTCATTTCCTCAAAGTTTTGCCCCAAGCTGTCTTCACTTAATTAGCCTCTCTCTTCCAAGGCAATCTCATCCATTCCCACCATAGATTACCCAAGTTTATACATCCAACTGGGGACCAACCTCCTGGGCTGGAGACAGGGACCAAACTGCATTCATGCCATCTCTTCTCCATTGGGAAGTCTATAGGTGACTCAAACTTCAGGTAGTAGTAACCTTTTGTGTGATTTACATCTAAATGATGCACTCCAAATTTGTTTAGTATTCATTAATTCCATAAAATATGTTAATGATGTCCCCAACACTTTATAAGCACTAGTTAATTGAAAAAGAGTTAATTGGAAACACCAACCTTACACCAATTTAAATAGTAACCCTTTCTCCAGGATAGCTTTGAACCATGATTAGAAACCTTAGGCATAGGCATCATATAATCTCTCAATCTGCTCTCATTGACATGTTTTCATTTTCTCCAGGGGCTGGCTCCTCCATGATTAGGACTGAAGGAAAGAAGAGATAGGAGGAGAAGGAGTTTCCATTGCTGAGGTTGTCTAAGCTTATTCAATGACCTCTGTAGCCCTCAAATTTTGGTTTCATGAACCATAGGACAGAATTCCTTTGGTAGGCTTCTGCAAGGATACTTAAGTGATGCAAACCTGGCTAACCTAATTTCTCCCACGATATACCCACAGTCACTTCTTGCTGGAGTCTCCTCATTCTTTCAGGATGATATATCTCCTTTGTCTCTGGATAGATAGAAAAATAGATGGATGAGTGAAAAAGAGAGAGAGAGAGAGAGATTCAGCAGAATTATAGAAAAGTGATTAAAATACAAAGCTCAATGACTTGCTACAAAGTCTTTTTATATAAAGCAAAGGCAAAGTCTTGTTACCATACCCAGGTCAAAAGCTGGAACATTGCGAGTATCAAAATGTCACTTCATTCTACCTCCAAATTGCTATCTGTTCCATTTACACAAGGTAGTTATTAATGCAACTTTAAGAAAAATCACTCTTTCTGCTGCTCTTTATATTTCACCATTCAAGCATGCATATCTAAACACCATAGTTTAGTTTTGACTGCTTTTTTGAAGTTTATTTAAGTGGAATCATGCAATATGCATTTAAGTAAACTTTTAAATTCTAAAATAGTTTAGATTTACAGAAAAGTCGCAGAGTTTGTTAAAAAGTTATATAGAAAGTTCCACACACCCAAACTGTTTCTCATGATGTTTGGCTGTTACATTACTATCATACATTTGTCCTAATTAATGGACCGATATTAATATGTTATGACTAATCAAAGTCCATACTGCATTTTTTAAAGTTTTTACCTAATGCCTTATTTTTTTTCTATAACAGGCTCCCATCCAGGATGTGACTATATGTTAGGTAATCACGACTCCTTAAGCTTCTTCAAAGATGAGAGTTTCTCATACTTCTCTTATTTCTGATGACTTTGACATGTTGAATAGTACTGGTCACGCATTTGATAGAACGATCCTCAATTTGAGTTTATATATTAAAAATATATATGCTGTAAATATGTATGTTATCTCTTTTGTTTTTCCTTTCCCTTCTCTTCTGGGGAAAAGAAATACCGGTAAATTTTATTTATCTTCTACATTTCTCTTTCTTACTATTATATGTCTTTTTTTGTTCCCTACTTACAAAACATTTTCTTACCTTGAGATCAAGAAGATCTCAGACTTTATTTCCGTACCTTCATAGTTAAATCTATAATACACAACTGCAGCAAATGTTCCTGTATGGTTTGAAATAGAAGTTGAGATTCACTCCTTTTCATAAGGAAAACAAAAAGCCCAGCATCATTTATTGTAAAGCTCATCACCTCACTTTCTTCTGTGCTAATACTTTATAAATCTCAAGTCCATATATATTGTTGTTCCTTTTCTGGGCTTTCTATTTTATTTTGTCACAAAATCTGTATTTGTGATAAATCCACATTATCTTGTTTACTGTATATTTAAAATAAATATTAATATCTAATGGAGTATGTTTGTCAACCTCAGTGATACACTTAAAGTGTGTGACTTAACTATACTTAATTTTATGATGATCTTGACCAAACAAAAAATAAATCGGTATTTGTAGTAGAGGGCACTGAAACTGTATGTAAGATTCAGGACAGTTGACATATTTGCGTCTTTCAATCCATAAACATGGTATAACTCCTAATTAATGAATACTTCTTTAATATCTGTTATCCAGAATTTGCCAAACTGTAAAGTTTGAGGGTATAGTCTGGAGGAATTCCAAGTCTGCCCAAGACTTCTAACACCAACTGCAAGCAGTTCCTTTTCAACAACAAAGGTAGAGAGAAGATTTTACCACAGATCATCCTCACTTCTGATACCGTCAGAAACTTGATGGGTTTCCTAAACTACCCTCAGGTTTGATAATTTTCTAGAACGATGAAAATAATTCACTGAAATCTCTTAGACTTGTGCTTGCAATTTATTACAGGAAAAGGATACAGATTAAAATCAGCCAAAAGAAGAGGCATATAGGGTAGAATCTGGGACATTCTAAATAAGAAGCTTCCATTGTCTTCAGGACATGTTACCCTCCCAGCATCAATGCTTGACAATAAGCATAGAGTTCTGCCAACCCAGAAAGGTTACTCATGTCTGATGGCTGGAGCTTTTAGTGGGGCTTCATCACATAAGCATCACTGATTGGTTGGCTGCCAACATGGTTGATTTCTGCCTTCAGACTGGCTGATACCTTGTGACTCATATAACCCACACCAAATCACATGGTTGGTCACCCTATGACTCTGGGGTATGGCCACTCCCATCCTAAGACCTAGTGTGGTTAGGTGCCACACTAAACAAAGACCCCTATCAGATATAATGTATGTCCCAGAAACTGAGAGCAAAGGTCAGACTTCTCCTTAGGCAAGATCAAATTTACTACATATTCATCAATGATATTTTATGTTTTTATAAAAAAGCTTTGCAGAAATTTCATCAAATTTGTTTATAATGATGCTTTATATGCTATCATAAATGGTATCTACTTTTAAAAGTCATGTTCTAATATTCTATTTACATTTTTAAATATTGATCTTGAATATAGAAGCATTGGTAGGTAATTTATTATTTCAAATATTTTATCTGTAGGTTCTTTGGATTTTCTATTTCTTCAGTTATATTATCTTCAGACAATTATATTTGTATTTTGCTTCATTTCCAATCTAAATTAAATTGAAAATTTTAAAAATCGTCCATTTATTTCTTGCCTTATTGCATTAGCTCAGTTAATAGAGGTTAATTTCTCTAAGATATTATTTCAATATTTCACTATGTATTTGGCTTGATATTTCCTAGAAGTCTATGTTTATATATCAGGTTAAGATACCCTCCATATTTAGTAGATTTTAATTAATGGGTTTTGAATTACACTGAACATTTTTTCTGCTATTGAAGTCATTTTCACTATTTTTTTCTTGTTAGTGCAGCAAATAATATTGTTTTTAAAATACTGAATTAATCTTGCTTTCCAAGAATAAGCCCACCTAGGTCACACTATATTTAAATATTTTAAATATAAATTATGAATAAATATGTAATGAAATTAGATTACAGTTTGGAGGGATACTAACTTATTTCAGTAAGTGTATTAATGAGGGTTCTCTAGAGAAACAGAATCAACAGGAAATTTTCATAAATATAAAATTTATAAAAGTGTCTCACGTAACCGTGGGAACGTAGAGTCCAAAATGCACAGGGCAGGCTGTGAAGCTGACGATTCCGATGGAGGGTCTGGACAAACTCCACAGGAGAGGCTCACCAGCCAAAGCAGGAAGAGAGCCTGTCTCTTCTGAATCCTTCTTAAAAGGCTTCCAGTGATTAAGTGTCATTCATTAAAGAAGACACGCCCCTTGGCTGATTACGAATGAAATCAGCTGTGGATGTAGCCAACGTGATCATGATTTAATTCTGTGAAATGTCCTCATCTCAACAGGCAGGCCAGCACTTGCCCAACCAGACAAACAGGTACCACCACTTGGCCAAGTTGACACATGAACCTGACCATGACAGTAAGTGAGTTTGGTCTGCATTTGTCCTTTCTTGTAATGTTCTTAGGTTGCAGTATCAATACTACAATGCCTTTTAAAATGAATTGTTAAATATCCTTTTTTTGTGTCCATGAAGAGTTTCTGTAACTATGAAGTTTATTTTTAAGTGCAGTGTTTTCAAATATAGATATGATTTCCTTTCAGAGTCTCCATTTCATTGATATGTGTTTGACAGGTGTTTCTTCCCAAAGAATTTTTCCTATATTAATAAACTTTTCTAATTTATCTGGACTAAACTCTTTATTATATCTTTTTGTTAAGGTTCTTTAATGTTTTAGAATCTATAGATATGTCCTTTACTCGTTGTTATCATCAGATAATTTCCTTTTTCTTCTGTTTTCAAATGTCTTGTCAGCAGTTTAATTTTTCCGGTCTTATGATAGATAAACTTTTGACTTTACTAATTCTTTTCATTGTATATCCGTTTTCTGTTATTTCTAATTTTTATGGTTTCCTTTCCTGTTGTATAATTTATAGAGATGGATGGTGGGCTTATTGATTTTCAGCTATTTTCTTTACTAACATACTTAAAAGCTATACTCTTTCTCTAGGCATAGTTAAAATGTATTAGAATTGTAAATTTATTATATATGACTGATGGCTATAATTTCTTAAATTATGAAAAATTTCTCTACATCTCTACCTGCCTTTACCTCTCCACATCTACTGCGTTTGATGGCAATATAGCTGCAGCAGTTGGCTTCGTCTAGTAAATTCATGGTGTGTATATTATATATAGGCAATAAGAAGATAGAGGGCACATGATACCCCAGATTCTAGGTCACACAAAGAAAACCATCTGGGGATCTCTCCTACTGTACTCTATCTACTCTGTTGTCCCAGAGTGAATGTTTGTGCACTCTTGAGAGAGAGATGCTCGTCTACCTTAGGTCCACATATCACTAAGTTCTGCAAGTATTTATTTAGTGTCCTCTTTAACTTGACTTGTGGGGCAATACTGGGGAAGAAGAAGCATCAAAATATACTTCAATAACTTGACAAATTACAGCATAGATTAATTAGCTCTTGCAGCTAATGCTTAGTCTTAATGAAGGAAAGTGGTAAATCAAAGCTATCCACCCACTGGTAAACCCTAGACAGAGAGTTTATTACCTCTTCTGAACTGGTGCTATAAAGTGAGAATATTTAATCTTGCTGATCTTCAGTTTAGGCACTTTAGGCAAAACCTCCATACAGTGTGAAAAGACAATACATAATCCTATTATGTAAATAACGTATTCATGATTTATTAATTTACTGATTTTTTAAAATAAACCTTCAAATCCTTTCCCTGTCCCTACTGCTGTGAGAGGATTTGCTAGAGGTATGAGTGTATATTTTTAAATGTACATTCTTTCATTTTCCTTGCATTCCTCACTCTCCTCCTTCAATGTTTCTTCAATCTTTCTCATTCATTTAAATAACCCCAATATTCAACCATTTAGTTAAGCCAAAATTCTCTTACTCTGCATTTGCTACTCTTATTTTCTCATATCTCATATCCAATATATTGGCTGTCTTTGTTGTCTGAGCCTTATGAAATATATCTTCCATATTCTGTATATTTCTACGTCTTTTTATGTCATTTTCCTTAACATGTATTCAAGCCCATATAATTTCTATTCTGGCTTACTTCAAAAACTGACTAATTGCTCTCCTTGCTTTAACCTTTTCCAGTCATCAGTGTATTCTTCACCCAATAGCAGAATGAGCATTATAACATGTGAATGCTATTAACATATATTTGCCTTAAACTCATTTAGTTGTTTCTCATTTCATGTAGATAATACTCAACTTTAGTTTGTAAAATTATGGATGGTCTCACTCTCACAACTTTTTCTAATCTCATCTCACTCCATCCAGCCCATCACCTGCGCTAGTCTGCTGTAGCCTGTTCTAAAAAGAACCCGAGATTTTTTTTTAATCCTTTCTGCTTTTTCCTCTATCTGAAGCATTATCCCTGTGACTCTTCAAATAGTTGTCTCATTCTCATCTCACCAGGAATATACATAAAAGGCCCTTCTTTAGAGAAGCTTGTCTTGACCAATATGTATGATTAAACTTGACCAGCACTGGACCTGAGTCATCCCACCATTTGTCTGGAATTATAGCACGCTCTCATTTACTTGTGATCAATTTATATCATGTATATTCCTTTTAAGAAAAGCCACATCAGTTTAATTTTATGCATTTTTCTAAATAAGTGTGTTATATGCAAATTCAGGAAAATAAATCCTACCTCTCATGTACAATCTGATGGCAAAAACAGGTAATTTTTGGATAAATGCATAGCCAGTGCTTAACATATAAATAAGTAAATATAATTTCCCTTGCATTATATATAGAAAGCTAATACTTGGTTTATGACAGCCCCTTTCCTTAAGAAATAAGAAAATAATAATAACACCTTGGTAAGCATTTTTGTTCTTATTAAACAAATGATTTAAATGGAAGCACTTTCAATCTCCAGAGTTAAGTATGTTAGTCATGCTATTTAGGTAGGTGTTCTGGTTTGCTAGCTGCCAGAATGCAATATACCAGAAACAGAATGGCTTTTAAAAAGGGGAATTTAATAAGTTGCTACTTTATAGTAATAAGGCTGAGAAAATGTCCCAATTACAACAGGTCTATAGAAATGTCCAGTCAAAGCATCCAGGAAAAAATACCTTGGTTCAACAAGGCCGATGAAGTTTAGGGTTTCTCTCTCAAGTGAGAAGGCACATGGCAAACACAGCCACAGTTTCTTTCCCATCTGGAAAGGCACATGGTGAACACGGTCAGGGTTCCTCTCTCATCTAGAAGGACACATGGCGGACACAGCATCGTCTTCTAGCTTTCTCTCCTGGCTTCCTGTTTCATGAAGCTCCCCAGGAGACATTTTCCTTCTTCATCCCCAAAGGTCACTCGTTGGTGGACTCTGCTTCTCATGGCTATATCGTTCTGCTCTGCTCTTTCTGAATTTCCTTCATTCTCTAAAATGTTTCCTCTTTTATAGGACTCCAGAAACTTCTCAAGACCCAACCAAAGGGGTGGGGGCATGTCGTCACCTAATCCAACTTAACAACCACTCTTGATTGAGTTGCATCTCCATGGAGATGATCTGATTACAGATTTAAACATGCAGTATTGAATAGGGATTATTCTGCCTTTATGAAATGGGATTTTGATTAAAACATGGCTTTTCTAGGGGACATACATCCTTTTAAACCAGCACAGTAGGCAGGGATTTTAAAGGGATACTTCACAAAAAGTTCGTATTAATTGATATGTAAACATTTATGCTGATTTATTTTTATTATATAGCTGTTAAATGTGGAAAAATGCACTGTCCATATTTTTCAAAGAAGAGAGAACATGAAAAGTAGATTTTGTAATGCATCTTTGTCCTGTTGTGAATTTTCAGTATACACTCTATGGCTCATGTAAGTAAGGATTAGCCAGTATTTAAAGCATGCTACATTTCTATAGTGAGCTAAAGTACCTGTTTCTAGCAATGGAATATATCAAATTGCCACACTTCTGATAATTGGAGCAATGCTGTTGACTCCAATATCCCACCCAAATACTCCAGGCTGGTGGGGAATGTGGTGTTGAAGTTGTAGATCTAGGGGCACGTATGTACTAAGACCACAGCATAAAATTAATTTAAACTTAATGATTTTCCCCCAAGGAAAGATGCCATAAATTTTAGCATGTCTTTTGCAAATTTGAATGGCAACTGAATCCTAATTTGTATCCAATGGGACCATCTCATAAAATCTGCCGAGTTTCTTCCATCTTCAATTAATGTAATTAAATTCAGTCCTCTAAATTTAATTATATAGTAATTAATAAGGTAAGCTAACTGATTGTTAAATGGCATTATTCTTAAATTGACATATAAAGAAAAATGACAAAACATTTTATCTAAAAACATCAAACATCTCTGTGAACTATAAACAACAATCTAGGGGTTATTTTATCTACCTGAGTCTCATACACAAATATTTCCCTGTATTACCATTATCCAAGTGTCTGAATTGATGTTCACCATGTTTATCTGCAAAATAACATAATAGGATATGCTATATATTTGTAATGTAATAACAGAAAATTTATACAAGTTAATTTCCAATTAAAGGTAATTGTATTGTCTCAGTAAAATTACTGATGACTTTCGAATACGTATTTCAGAATCATTTATATGATTTCTATTTACCTGTGCAAATTCATGTTTGGAGAGTCACACATAAATATGATCCTTATGAAGACACTACGTTCTTAATATATTTTGACACTACACTTTTCAATTGTTTGGTTTTTAAAACTAAATATATCCCTTAATTAGCACTTAGCACATTTCATTTGCAAAGCAAATGTTCTAAAACATTTTAAGCAACAACTTATTTAATACTTAAACATCCCTCTGATGTAATAAGCATAGTTAAAGCCCATTTTTCAGATGAGAGAAGGTGAGTGGTAGGATCAGAATTTAATTTATGAACACGGAATCAGAATTTAAGCTTCAGATTTTGTGTTCTTCACATACACATATATAAGCATGTCTGTAGGTTATAATGTACGTGCGCATTTGTTCATGTATGTAAATGTTCGTGTTTCTCTGTGCATCTATCTGTGTACATGGTATGTTGCATATGTGTGTTTGCTGTGTGTATGCATTGTTTCCAAATGACTTTATCTGTAATAGTGTTCTAAGCTGTTTGTATTGCACTAAAATGGCAATTGATCTATATTTTCCATTTGAATGAACTAAAATCTATTTACTGCAGTTTTATTCTTTGTGGTTTTTAGTATGTTAAATAATTTATTCTTAACTATGTTTTAAACATTTCATTATTATCCGAATTTTGCTCGAGGATTAGTTTTAAAGAAATACTTTGTAATAAAAGATTATTTGTATAATAATATGTTTCTTATGTGAAGAAACATAAATGGGTATTTAAATTTCCTTTCACCACTTTATTTATCAAGATTATTTTCCTCAATTTAAAATTATGCTTTTCTAGATTTATAATTATAATTATAAATTTCTTGAGTAATCATTATGGTAGATAGTAAAAATTGGTTTATATGCTTTTTTCACAAAATAACACATTATATAAATATGAATCAAAATTTCAATCTAAAAGTAATAAAATGTAAAATGGGTTTCCTTTTCATTTGAAAAATAAAGACATGAGTTAAATATTTCAACCCAAATTATGTGAATTAAACACTGAACTAAAATTTTTAGCAATTGGTTTTAGTTCAGCAAAAGAAGAGGTAGGAGTGACAAAGGACTGTAAATACCAAAACCTGGATGGATTCAGGAGAGAAAGTGGTAACAAAAGTAAAAAAAAGAAAAAAAATCACTCTATCATGCTGTCATGACAAGGCAGAAAACTTTGCCATATGGTTTGATTAATCATCCTTTATTAAATGCAGAATTAAATAATAGAAAATACAAAAGCTTTCCATTCATTTCCTTTATTTTCTTTTTCGATGAGGAATTGTAGTTTTCTTTCTCTCACTCCACTGCCACATCTTTGCAAGTAGCAGGAACAAGAAGATCCAGTTCAATGTGAACGGAAAGTTTCCAAACACAAGTCTCTGTAAGTATTGACAGAGTTTTAAAAACATGAACGGGGGCATCCTTGATCTCCTAAGAACAGATGCAGTGATGTAAAATGTGTTAGTCCTTCAATTGTTTCAAATTGTAACTTTATTAGAGTAAAAAGAAATTTGAAGTTTTGGTTCCAGCTGGGAAAGTAGGGGACTGCAAGACTGAGTCTGCCCCAGCCTAAAGTAGTTGTCAAAAGATTGAGCATGAACAGCCAACATCAAGTTAGAGATCAGAGCCCTCATTGAAGCCAAAGGCATTCAGGTTTGAGTTTCAGGTTTGTTATAGACTGTGTGTGTGATTTGAACAATTTATTTCTCAAAGCTTCAGTCCTCATCTTTACAATGAGTATAATGATATGTATTACAGAATTCTTGCAACATGGAGGTAAGTAATTTACTGAGGTCCAATTACAATTCCTGAACATGGAGACAATGAAATAAATGCTATCTGTGTTTATTTGTTTTACCATTATTTTCTTTAGAGAAGAAGAGACTTGGTACCAGTCTTTGAAAGACTGAAAATACATTTCTTTACACTCATAGTTGAAACTTCTTTACTTTAGTATAAGTCACAGGTTTCCAAAGCATAACACCAAAGTAGGCAACATTTCAAATTTATACCTATGTAAGAAAGAAGTTGTGATTAATGTGGGGTATGGGTTGACTCATCTCCCCCAAAAATGTATGTTTAGGTCTTACCCTGCAGTGCATATGAACGTGACCTTGTTTGGAAATAGGGTCTTTGAAGTTTTAATTAGCTACAATGAGGCCAAGCGGATTAGGGTGGACCAATCCAATATGCCCAGTGTCTTTATACAAAGGAGAGAATCAGGCGGAGCCAGCCAGTCACAGGGAGAAGTCCATTTAAAGACAGAGGCAGGGAAAGGAGTGATCTTTCCACAAGCCAAGAAATACCAAGGATGTCAGCAAACACCTGAAGCTAGCAAAGGCAAGGAAGGAGCCCCCCTTACAGGTTTTAGAGGGAGCACCGTGTTGCCAAAAGCTTAATTTTGGACCTCTGGCATCCCAAACTGTGAGACAAAGAAGATGTTGTTTAAAGTGACCCAGTCAATGGTGCTTTGTATGGCAGCCCTAAAAAATAAAAACAACATACTTACAAGCTCCATAAGTGCCCATCTGGCTACACCGCTTCATTCAATCAGAAAGAGGAAGAGCCGAAGTTGAAATAGGAAAGGCGTGATTTCTTGTCTTTCGGTTATATGAAGATACGAAGCCATACAAAGCAAATTGAACCCTATTTTTCCATAATTGGAAAAACAAAATATCATAAAGGTTTACCATAATATCTGTAATGAAACAGTAAGTATGGTACATTTGTTATAAAAGCAAAAAAAAATGATCAATATAAAGTATATAAAGGCTGGTAAATTTTTATTACATATCTGCTCAAAAGAGGAGCTAGGAGTCAATAATATTCATGAGTGTGCCATAGAAGTTATCAGTGACATTAAATGCACTAAATATGTAAAAGTGTGGGTTGTGTTCACATTTTTATACTTTATTCACATTTTATACTTTTATCACTGCATGATGATTTATTATGTGTGGTAGGAGTTTATAATACCTGCATTGTCACATTTAATATCAATAATATATTGGTTCATCATTTTCATATTATCAGAGAAAAGTAATTGTTTAGCCTAAGGTAAAAATTAAGGTATAAAATTAGATTTATTATCCATCTGTAGCATAGCCTAATTACAATTAGACTATCAATTTAAAAAATATATACTGGAGCTAGCAAAAGAAAATCAAACAAAAGAAATATGTGTGGTACATTTCAAATGGATTAAGGTAAATTATAGACTCCTATATGAAAGGATATAGGGATGATTTTATAAAGAAAATATATTGTTAAAGAAAAAGCATGGTGATTTCAAAGTGCCTGTGCTTAAATATTTATTACCTTGCATCTATTTCAAAGAAGCTAAATGTAATAATACCATATATGTTTAATATTTCTAGATAATATAATTTTAATACCTCTAGTGCATTTAGAAAACTCTAAAGAGCAAGTAAATGCATTTAAATAGTAGCAAAATAGTTCAGAGAACTAGTATATAGTCATTTAAGTCAAATTTTCAATAATAACCATCATTCTCATTAGTCATTACTATTTTATGAAAAAATATTATTTTTTGAAATGAAATGAAATGAAACATAATTATGCATAGCACAAAAATTAGTATGTGACGTACCCACGAAACTGAAAGTTGAGATAATTTAAATTAAATGTAAGCTGAAGATACTAAGACTGAATATATAGAAATACATATTTATAGAAATATATATGTGTAGGTGTGTGCTATGTGTGGATAGATTAGAAAGAGATAGAGATAGTAGATAATAGATCATAGATTAGATAGATGAAATATAGATAAGTAGAATTTGAAGAGATAGGAACAAGAGTAGGTAAAAGGGATATATTTTAGGTCCAGCTTTATATAAGGACTGAGGCATGCAAGTAGTCCAGCTTATCCTTATGTGAATAAAAAAAGCTGAAGTCCAGAGAGTTGAATTAAATTGTCCAAGATCATCTAAATAAGATTAAATTTACATTAGGTAAATTATTTCCATTAATTATTTAATACGAATTTAATATAAATGTAACCATTAAGGCTAAAATAGTATAGTAAAGCTCTCTGAGTTATACATGACCAGATTCGATCTAAAATTAAGGACCAGGGGTTCTTTGAAGAATGATAAACTGCAATTTTTTGTGGTTGACTTTACCTCTTAATCAGTACCACATAAAGAAAATTTGCAAGAAATATTTCGGATAATTTACATTTTCTAAAATATATGTTGTATTTTGTTCATTCAACTCTCCTTAAACAATTCAACTAATATATATTTAAAAATATTATCTTCTGTTCTAGTTTACTTGTGCGAGAATGCAATACGCTAGAAATACATTGGTTTTTAAAAGGAGGAATTTATTAAGTTCCAAGTTTAAAGTTCTAATTAAAGAACTTTTAAAAAAGTTCTTTTAAAAAAAGAAAATGTCCCAATTAAAGCAAATCTATAAAAATGTCCAAATTAAGGCACAACTAGAGGTTACCTTCACTCAAGAAAGGCCAATGAAGTTCAGGGTTTCTATTTTAACAGTAAAAGCACATGCAGAATATGGCAACGTCTGCTAGCTTTCTCTCCAGGCTTCTTCTTTCATGAAGCTCCCCCAGGGACATACTCCTTCTTCATCTCCAAAGATCTCTGGTGCATAGGCTGTTATGATTCTCGTGGCTGTCTCACTTTTTCCAAACATCTTCCTCTTTCAAAGAATTCCAGTAAACTAATCAAGATCCACCAGGAATGGATAGATTCACATCTCCCTCTGATCAAAGGTTAACACCTGCAATTGGATGTGCCACACCTCTGTACACCTTGATAATCTAATCAGGTTTCCAACCTACAGTACTGAATAGGAGTTAAAAGAACAGCTGCCTCCACAACGTGGATCAGCATTAAAATATGGCTTATCTAGGGAACATAATCTTTCAAACCAGCACATCTTCCTACACTGATGTTTTCTATACATAATATTCTAACATAAATTAATTTTAAGCATCTTATGTAAAAGTAATTGCAGAGTTACTTGCCATATGTACCAACTACCTAAAGATTCGTATACAGAAGGAAAACTTTAAATCATAGCTTGCTTTCTCCCACACTATCACAGCTGCTCTACCATATTAACCAGAATTAAAGAATATTTGTAACATACTTTAGCAATTCAATATTTTTCCTCTAATAGAGTAGAGGAATAGATAGATTTGATATCTATTAATCATTTTATTAAATATGAAGCAGTAGAGGTAAGGAAATATCCACAATGTATCTGACAGCTTAAAACCTCACAACTAATAAGTAAATTAAAAATTTATTCTTCTAGACTATATGACATTAAAAGCTCAGATAGGACTTGTGGGAGATCAAGATATATAACAGCTGATGGCATTGAGAAATAATAGCTGATCATGTCCAGAATACAAAACTAATTGAGTGCAGATTGAAATATTCACCTTGCTTCAAACAAAGTTGATAAAATGAGCTTCACATTGAAACACTGAAAATTTGTTTTTGTGAGTTAAGCATTCTTAAGCATGTAGGAAGAAAAAAATAAAACAAAACTCACTCGAAAAACTGGCTTCAAATTAGAAAATTTCAGCTGCCCAACTTCTAAAATTGTCCTCATTAAAAGTCAGAATATAATAAAACAGCCACTACAGAAAATAAGAGCACTGCTGCAACTCCAATATTTTACAGCCACTAAATGTGTTTATCATGTGCAAAGACATAGAAAGTCTTAAAAAATTAACCAATTATATTTTTTAAATGAAAAATTATATTACCCTAAGTGCCAGTTTGAAAGAATTTTTTCTCTTTTTAACGTGGGCAGGCATCAGGAATCGAACCCGGGTCCTCGGGCTTGGCAGGCAAGCATTCTTGCCTGCTGAGCCACCGTGGCCCGCCCTTGAAAGAATTTATGTACCCTAGAAAAACCATGTTTTAATCCTGGTCCAATTCTGTGGGAGCAATGTTCCTTTAATCCCTATTCAATAATGTAGGTTAGAATCTTTTGATTAGACTGTCTCCATTAGACTCACCCAATTGTGGATATTAACTTTGATTAGATGGAGACATGACTCCACCCATTCCAGGTGGGTCTTGATTAGTTTACTCGAATCCTTCAAAAGAGGAAGCATTTTGGAGAAAGCTTCAGAAAGGCAGAAGAGCGAAATAGCCGTGAAAGCAGAGAGTCCACCAGCCCATGACCATTGTAGAGGAAGAAGGAGAACATTCCAGGGGGAGCTTCATGGAGCAAGAGGCCTGGAGAGGAAGCTAGCAGAGATCCCATGTTCAGCACATACCTTTCCAGCTGAGAGCGAAACCCTGAACTTCATCAGTCTTCTTGAACAATTTCCCTGATGCCTTAATTAGACATTTTTATAGTCTTGCTTTAACTGGGACATTTTCATGGACATAGAACTGTGAACTTGCAAATTCCCTTTTTAAAAGTCATTCCATTTCTGGCATATTTTATTGTGGCACCTGGTAAACTAGAACACCCTACTATCTAAAAAAATGAATCAAAATTAAATTGCAAAGAATTGGAAAGCCAAAGCACAAAATTATGAAAGTGAGCACTGAAAGTAATTATGCATATAGCTATATCAAAATAACAAAAAGGAGAAATATTATTGAAAAAAGTGCATCTAATATAAAAATTATTTTGTAATGACAGAAAATTCCAAAATTATTTTAAAAAAAGGATTTGCTACAAGTATTGAAACACATTGAAATGGCACTTATTTGAGCAACCTAGTCAAGAAAAGTGAAAGGAGTAAGATAGGTAACATTTAATAACTTGCATAGTAGATAGCTGTGATGGTTAAGTTTATGTATTAACTTGGCCAGATTATGATGCCTAGTTGTTTGGTCAAATAAGCACTGGCCTAATTGCTGCTATGAAGATATTTTATGGACTTTAAATCATCAATATGTTGATTACATCTATGGCTTATTATATCTACAATCAACTGATGAGTTTGCTTTCCACAATGAGAGAAATCTCATCAGATAAGTTGAAGCCTTAAAAAGAAGTGGTGTTTAAGCAGTCAGAAGGAAGAGAGTTTCCATCTCTACCTCAGCCAGCCAGCTTCCTCTGAGAAATCATCAAAAACTTTCATTGGAGTTCCCAGCTTGCAATCTGCCCTACAGATTTGGATCTGCATATCCCCACATTTGTGTGAGTTATTTCCTATAAAAATTTCATAGTATTTACATTAATATTACATATTTGCACATTATATCTATCTATCTATCTATCTATCTATCTATCTATCTATCTATCTATCTATCTATCTATCATCCATCTTCTGTTGGTTCTGTTTCCCTAGAGAGCCCTAATACAGTAGCCAAGAGATATAATACAGGATCAAAAGATGTATGAAAGTTTAATTTTATTAATAAGCCTATGAAAGTAATGCATAGAGGACAGTTCTTTAGGAAACAGAAGATAAGGTAACATGTACCAAACTTCCTCCTCAAGAAAAATTCAAAAAATTAGCAAAATATTATTTTAAATCTATTTGAATATTATAGGCAATTAATAAAGCAGCAGAGAATTATGAAGGCAAGATTTCCAAAAAGAAGGGAACCCAGAACTATGACGCTAGCACTTGGGGCCACTTTTCCCCTAAGACCGCATTGTCCAATATGGCAGCCACTCTCCTTATGATTTGGGTATTTAAACTCTGTAATATAATTAGAATTAATTGCCATTAATTAGAATGAAAGGAAAATAAAAATATAGTCCCTGGGATGCACTAGTCTCCTTGAAAGTGCTCAAAAATCATGCAATAATGCTGGCTACTCTATTGAAATTGCAAACAGATACCATATCTATTAAGGCCAAAAACTATATTAGGCATAACTATAGTGAGGGATTTTTGACAACTGTGTGAGAAGCAAATTAAAGGTTGAGAAACTTAATAGAGATTTGAAGTTAAGGCCTAAATTTTAAGCCAATGTCAGACAAGGAGAAAAAGTGTGGTCAAACCCCATGTTTTCAGTTAGGATCCCCAAAGGGATATACTAAGAATAAACATGTACCAGACATAACCCATTTCTTGTGGGAATTGGGTTCCTGCTCAAATAATCTCAATATTTGCAATTGGTTAGGGTAAAACTGGATGTTTAAAGCTCTGTCCTTTTCCCCAGGAAAAGCTGTAATAATAATAATAATAATGCACAGAAAGAGATAAAAAATATTAATGAAAACAAAGATTTTGAATAGAGATGCATAAATTGAACTACTCAAAGACTGGGAAATATTCAATAGAAAACTAGTGACAATTTGTAAAGAATAAATGAACATCAAAAACAATAAATGAAAACTAATACTGAAAAAATGCTATATTAAAAAATCAATGGATGAGTTTGACAGCATATTTGCGCGAGAGAGTTTAAGTGAGAAATAATGAACTGAAAGATCAGAAAATCTATCCAGAATGAGGAACATGTATATAAAATTATTGAAAAGGTCAAATAAAATATATGAGATATAGAGGATAAAGAGGAGGTTCTAATTCACATCAACACAGAGTTCTCAACTGCCATTATCATAATACTGCTAAAAAGGAAAGATAATCAAATTCCTAAAATGATTCCAACATCCCCAAACCTGATAAAGACAATGTTCTTTCAAAGAACAATTTGATTTATGAATGGCTTTTCAAAATAAACAATAGGGGTCAGAAGACATGGAATGATATTGCCAATGTGCTCATAGAAAATAGCTGCCATTTATAATTATATACCTAAAATATATACTCTTCCAAATAAAGATGAAATAAAGGTGTTCTAGTTTGGTAGCTGTTGGAATGCAATATACCAGAACCAGGATGGCTTTTTAAAAGGAGAGTTTAATAAGTTGCTAGTTTATAGTTCTAAAACCAAGAAAATGTCCCAATTAAAACAAGTCTATAGAAATGTCCAATTTAAGGCATCCAGGGAAACATATCTTTGTTCAAGAAAGCCAATGACATTCAATGTTTCTCTCTCAGCTGGAAGGACACGTGGCGAACATGGCGGCATCTGCTGGCTTTCTCGTGGCTCTACGAAAGGGACTCTCTCGAAAATGTTTCCCCTTTTAAAGGATTCCAGTAAGCAACTCCATCTTCAATAGGTAGAGACACACCTCCATGGAAATCATCTAATCAAAAGTTACCACCCACAATTGGGTGGGTCTCATCTCTATGGAAACAATCAAAATGCTCCTGCCCAGCAATATTGAATGAGGATTAAAGGACATGGCTTTTCTGGGGTCCACCATAGATTCAAACCAGCACAAAAGGTATTTTAGACAAAAATATAGAGTTTATCACTGATGGAATAATATTTAAAATAAATTAAAGAGTACTCCATATGCTGGAGTGTAATATTCCAAGGTGGAAGTTCAGAAATGCAGGGAGAAATGAAGAAAAATGTAAAGAAAGAAATATTAGTACACCTATAAATTAATACCAATAGTGCTTTCATTGGTTTAAATTAAATACAGAATTAAATAAATGATAACAGTTGTATACAAATTATACAATAATATTGTCAAAGGATTAAAATAGTCTTAAGTCCCTGCATTTTTCATGAAGAAGTAAAAGTAGCCATTATATTTAAATGTGTATAGTTCACTTCAGGTTAAAGTTAATTATTCAAAAAAGAGATGCATAAAGATATTTTCATAATTTTATGGCAATCATGTAGTAAAAATAAAAAGAGTTCATCTCCATTTTGCTTTAAGTTTTAATTGAGAGTATTCATATGTTAGAGTTTTTATTCCACATACATTTATTTCCTTACTCATAATATAATATCTAGTGGTATTTTAAAAATATGTTTTAAATGAATAACCAAGATTGATGCCAAATGTAGAAATGTAAAAAGACTGTTAGACATATGCTAAAGCATTATGGATGATGACATAGGTATGGAAAAAGAACAGCTATGAGAAACAAATCAGATTAGGTAGCATAGTCAATTGACATAAACTTTCAAGAAGAATAAAAATTTCCAAAACATGAAATTTACCTGGATTTGGCAATGGAGATCTGGGGAAAGTCTACCACTGCATCGAAGCAAATGAATGTTTTGGGTATTGAAGAATTATCGGCAGTTAAAAGTGATGTTCTCAGGGGCAAGTTAGGACAGGTTTTACTTCACACAACAGTGCAAAGGTAGGGTTTTATGAAGACAAACACTGAAGATAATAAATAAAGCATTTATATCAGTCTGACAATTCCACATGGCACACTGGGAAAAGTTAGGGTTGGGGGAAGTAGGCAATTAATTCTTGGCAGAATGAGAAAATACTATAATGACACTAAGTTTTCAGAGGTTTTTTTATTTTTTTGAATATTAAGGAAAATTATTTTTCCTCTAGATTCTTATGAATAGAGATTAAATATCCCTGTGTTATCAAATTCCACGAGGCTAGCAGTACTGAAAGAAATCTTTGTTGAATGATTGACTTGGTTGCAGATGGAATTTGCTACTCATTAGCATGCTCATCAATTTATACAATTAATAGTGGACCATGGTAGATTGAGGACATGCAAAATGGTTAAAATAAGAAATTAAATGAAAAAAGGTTGTTGCAGACGTTGTTTATTTAATCCAAGAGCAATCTTACAACCTTGCCCAATCCTCTCAAAGTCTTTTTCCTAGCAAAAAACATTTCTTTAAAAACATCAAAAATTTCTTAATTTCTGGAGAAATAATTCCAGTGTGTGGACTTAGCATGTCTATTTCTAGCCAATAAAATATTGGGAAATGTCTCTTTGGATTCTTTCAAGCAAGCTTTCACTCCCTAATAGCAACAAGGTACAGATGAAAACAAATTCTCTAGCACACTGCAATATCCTTCCTGCTATGTGGATATACTCATTGGAGCTGCATGAGCATCTTACAGCGTTGGGTTGAAAGTCAGATAGAACACATGATTTGGGTCCTAATCTTGCTAATGTACTAAATAAATACAAGAGACTGCTTATCTATTCTGCTATTACACAAACTATTCTGAATTCCGTGCTTTGAAAAGCTTCACTCTGTCCTTCTCAGGACACCTCACCCTACATTGCTAGAGAAGAATGGTTTCAAGGGATGTGCCCACTTGGAGCTCACGCTCACATTTCTAGACAATGGATACAGACATTTAGGTATTTTTTTCAAAATTAAAATTTTTATGTTAAAATCATTTTAGATTTGCATACAATTTTAAGAAATAATACTAATATCCCTCATTAAAAAAATAAGGTATAATTAATTGATTTAGGTTAAGACAAAGATTTTGCCAGTGACAGCTAATTGCTTCACTATTATTTACATTATCATTCCTTCATTGAATTGCTTTTCTACCTTTGTAAAATATAAGTTGGCAGTACATGTGGGGCTATTTCTTGGCTCTTTTTTCCAGTTCCATTAATCTACGTGTCTATCACACTGCCAATACCACACTATATTGATTTTTGTAGTATATAATAAGTCTTGAAATCAGGGAGATTGATTCTTTATACTTTGTAAATTTCCATATTATAGTTCCTTTATCTTTCCATATGAATTTCAGAATAATGTATTGTTCTAAATATTGCTATCAATAGCCACAAAAAAATCTTGCTGCTGTTAGATAGGAATTGCATTAAACTTATGTATCAATTTGGGAAGAATTAACATCTTTACTGTTTTGAGTCTTTCAATTCATGAATAAGAAATGTCTATCCATTTACTTATATCCTTTTGATTTCTTTTATCAGTGTTCTGAAGTTTACAGCATAGAAGTCCTATGCGTATTTTGTTATATTTATACCTCAATATTTATTTTAATTTGATTAATTTTAAGTGGCATTGCATTTTTATTTATGTCCACATGTTCCTTGCTAATATGGGAAAATACAATTAATTTTTGTATGTTTTTCTTGCATAGAGCAACTTGATGAACACACTTAAGATTTCTCAGAATTTTTAGTGTGGATTTCTAGGGATTTTGTGTATAGACATTTATGCCATTGGTAGATAAGGACTGTTTTACTTATTCCTTTCCTATTTATATGCATTTTATTTTATTGCCATTTTGCAATGGCTGTTACTTATGGTATTCTTGGGTGCATAAGAATGATGACAGCCTACATCCTTGTCTTCATTTTCAACCTTAGGTGAAAGGTACCCAGTCTTTTCTTACCATTAAATATAATGTGAGCTTTAGGGTTTTTTGTATTTGTTCTTCATCAAGTTAAGGCACTTCCCCTCTATCCCTATTTTTCAGAGAGATTTTATCTTGATGGGTGTTGTAATGGTTTGAAGCTGCATGTACCCCAGAAAAACATGCTCTCAAATGTAATACACTCATGTGAGTGTGCATCCATCGTAAGTAGAACCTTTTTATAATGCTGCTTTGGGTAGTGTGTGTCCCAGCTCATTCAAGGTGGGTCTTAATCCTATTACTGGAGCCCTTTATTAATGGAATAAATATAGAGAGAAGAAAGAAAGCCACAGAAGCAAGAAGATGAAAGCCACAAAACCTAGCAGAGAAAGGAGAGATCAGCAGACACCACCATGCTTCTCACCATATGAATCACTGGTAATCAGTGTTCCAGTTTGAGTCTGTTGTGAACCCCAGAAAAGCTAAGCTCTTTAATCCTCATTCAATGTTGCTGGGTGAGCCTTTTGACTGTTTCCGTGCATAGGTGACCCACTCAGTTGTGGGTGTAAACTTTTGATTAGATAGTTTCCATGGAAATGAATCTTTATCCATTCAAAGTGAGGTTGCTCATTGGAGACTTTTAAGAGGGAACAATTTTGGAAAGAGCTGCAAGAGCCACAGGAGCCTACACAGCAAGAGAGACCTTTGGAGTTGAAGAAGGAGAACAACCCTGGGGGAGCTTCATGAAACAAGAAACTTGAAGAGAAAGCTAGCAGATGCTGCTGCGTTCGCCATGTGCCTTTCCAGTTGAGAGAGAAAACTTGAATGTCATCAGCCTTCTCATATCAAGGTATCTCTCCCTATATGCCTTAGATTGGACATTTCTATACCCTTGCTTTAATTTGGACATTTTCAAAGCCTTACAACTGTGTAAACTTGCAACTCATTAAATTCCCCCTTTTAAAAGCTATTCTGTTTCTGGTATTTTGCAGTCCAGAAGCTTGCAAATTAGAACATTTAATCTCTAGGAAGAAAGTCTTGCCTTGATGATGTCTTCATTTGAACATTTTCCTGTCTTCAAGCCGTAAGTTAATAAATACCCAGTGGTTAAGCCAACCCATTTCATGTTATCTGCTTTGAGCAGCCTATGAAATTAAAACAGCTGTTGAATTTTTCCAGTGTTTTTTTTTCTGTGTCAATTTGTATGATCATTGCTCTTCTTAACTTGCTAATATGGTGGATTTAATTTATTTTAAAGAAAAATATCGAACCCGTGATGCATCCTTGGAATAAGCCCTACTTGGACACGATGTATAATTTCATTTATATACTTCTGAATTCTATTTGCTAATATTTTGTTATATACTTAGCATCTGTATCTTGAAGGACATAGTACTTTTATTATTTTGTATTTTAATATTTTGCATTTATTAAAAGCCTGTACTTTTATTTTTAGTATTGTCTTTATCTGCTTTAAGTACAGGGTAATACAAGTTTAATAAAGTCCTGTCCCATCAGTTCTGTTTTCTTGAAGTGATTTTGTATAATGGGTGTTCATTCTTCTTTACATGTTTGGTAGAACATAGAGACTATCCAAACCTGTAAACTATGCAAGCCTGGACATTTCTGTGATTTGGCAGGGGTTGGTGGCTCAAACAAATTTAATTCTGTTAAAAATTTATAGCACAATTCAAGTAACATAAATCATATTGGGTGATTTGTGGTAATTTTCACTAATCAAGGAATTGGTCCATTTCATCTAAGTCATGATAATGGTACTTATGTTTGCAGATATGTTGGTGGTATTCTCCTATTTTTTTATGTCCTCCAAAAATGCTGTGATACATGTTGTTTGTTATGTTGGTAATGTATGGATTATTTTTTATTTCCTTTGGCAGTCTTGCCAGTGACTTGTCAATTTTGTTAATTTCTTCAAAGAACCAGATGTGGTTTATTTTCATTGCTTTATTGTTTTTCTGTTCACTTCATCTTCTTTAATCATTATTATTCCCTTCATTCTGTTTTGCTTTGGTTTTACTTTGCTCTTCTCCTAAGATTTTGAAGTAGAAATTTAGGTCATTGATTTGAGATGTTTCCTCTTTTCCAACATATCCATAGCACTATAAATGTTCATCTCAGCACTGTTTTAGTTATGTTACATACATTTTGATGTGGTATATATTATTTTCATTAAGTTCACTGCATTATTTCCCTTCACTTGACATTTCCACTTTGACTCAAGGATTATGTAGAATTATTATTATTTTTTATTTTCCAAATGTTTGGGGAGCTTTTGTTATTTATTTCTAGCTTGAACTCATTGTGGTCAGAGAAGACACTGTATGATTTCAAACATTTTTGATTTGTTAGGGTTTGCTTTATGACACAAGTTACAGTCTATCTTAGTATATGCTCTGTGGACTCTTAAAATGAATTTGCATTTTGATGTTTGTTAAATTATTCTAAAATATCAATTAGATTACTTAAATTGATGGTTTATTTCTATATTCTAGATGATTTTTTGCTGTCTAGTTCTATCAATTGTTGAGGGAGAGATCTTGAAATCTCCACAACAATTGCGAAGTGGTCTATTTTCCCTTCAAGTTCTGTCATTTTGTGCTTCCTGTACTTCATAGCTCTGTTATTTGGTGCAAAACTTGTGAATGATTGCTATGTTTTCCCTGTGGATTGAATTTTCTGTTATAATATTTTTCTCTGTCTTTGGTAATTTTCATTGCTGATGTCTATTTTATCTTTATTAATATAGCGATATTTGCTTTCCTTTGATGAAAGTATCTATTATAATTTTCCATTATGTTATTTTCAATCTACCTATATTTTATATTTTAAGTGAGTTTTTTTGTATTCATCATGTAATTGGGTCATTATTATTACTATTATTTCTCTGTCATCTGTCTTTAAATCAGTATATTTAGACCATTTACACTTAATGCAATTATTGATATGTTAGGGTTCAAATCTGCTATTTTACTTTTTGTTGTGGTGGTGGCATGTTTTCTCTGTATTATTTTTTCTGACTTATTATTTTTGTCTGCCTTTACATTACTTGATGATTTTGTTTAAATTTCTTTTTAAGTATAGGGTTTTTAAACATATCATTTTTAGTTGTTGTTCTACAGGTTAATAAAATATGTGCATATATAACAGCAATCTACTTTTGTCATCATTTCATAGTTTGAGTGAAGTATAGAACCATTACCTACTTTTACATCCTTTACACTTATCCATTTATAATTTAATTGTCTTAAATATTCTCTACATGTCCATATAGAGCTACATCTCTCTACTCCCAAGTGCAACCCCTGTGCAGCCATGTATGATGTGCTATATTTTCCTCTGTGACTGTGGATATGTTTGATTAATAAATGTGTGCTTGATTTCATCTGAGTGGTATTGGATGTCATGTGTCCTGTTATGCCATATTATTTAAGGCAGAAAATCCCTCCTTCACCCAAAAGAGATAAGCAATCCATTGAGTTTCTAAATATTTGTGCAACAGTACACAAGGTGTGTTATGGAGGCAAAAAGAAGGGTGGCAAAGAGAAGAACTGGAGCTCAGCTCTGCACACCCTACCATATTCTACCTTGGAACTCAAAGGAAAAAGAAAAACCTATATTCAAACCTTATCCATTAGTCAAGTTTTGGTCCAGAAAGGGAAAATCAAATATATTTTGTTCCACAATTTTCTTACTTGTTTTATAATTTCTGGCTACTTTCTTATGCTATGTGGGCCTCCACTTGTACACTGCATAAGCCTAACAAATATTAGGATAAGGCAGGCCATCTCCATTCTTTTTCTTACTATAAATAACCAAACTTTATTTATTTAAGCCAGTTTTTTTTCTTTTAATTGCAGCTGACAACATTGCTATTTGATGCTTAATTATGTTTAATACTGGCTAAAATATGGCAATAATACTAATCTCATAAATTTATGAATTGAAGAGAAAAATCATGCAAAAATATTTAGCTAGCAATTCCTGGAACATAATTCATTGGTTGCTAATAAATGATAATAATGGAAAAAAATTTGACACTATGATGGGCCGTTCATAAATGTCCAGATAAACTGCTGGTGGCAGAAATATAAAGTGCACATAAAATAGAACAGGCCTATTGGTGAGTACTTTAAAAATGGGCAGGGTATCACATGCCAAAATTGTTGCTGAGGTTAAGAATATTAATATTTTACCCCTTATTTTTAGTTCTGGTTATTTTATCATCCCTCCCAAATTACATTTACAGGGAACTTAAAAAATGATAGAAATAGTATGCCCAAAAACGGAAGTACTTACTGATCTTTTCACTAAGTCTTAGAAGTTAGCACATATTTCAACAGTTATGTTCAGCCTGGCCCAGAAAATAGTATTTAACATCTTCCAGTTACTGCTCCACAATCACATTTATTTGTTTCATTAGCACATATGTATTTTTCTAGGACTGCTGAGGAGTATATTGTTTCTCTCACAAAATGCATTATAAATGCAATTTAACATGCAAATTTAGGTTATTTAGGAACAATTTTGCCTAATGATTTTCCAATTAGGTAATTTAAGTTAGCTGAGAACCAAGGTTTTTGGATACAAAAGATTTGTCTTTATGTATTTTGACTAATTGAACCTGTAATCATTCAGTCTCTCCTTGTTAAAATACCTAAAAAGCAGCATTATTTTAAGACATGTTCCCTCTGAAGTAGAGCAGTAAGTGATTATCAGTCATTGTACTGGTTTGAAAGTGTTGTGTGCCCCAGAAAAACCATATCCTTTAATCCTGATTCAGTATTGTAGGGTAGAAACTTTGATTGGATTGTTTCCATGGAGATCGAAACCCATGATTTGTGGGTGCAAACTTTTGATTAGATTACTTCCATGAAGAGGTGGCTCACCCAATCTTGAGTCTGACCTTTTGATTAGATGGTGTACCTATTTGAATCTGTTGTGTACCCCAGAAAAGCCAAGTTCTTTAATCCTCATTCAATATTGCTGGGTGGGAGTTTCTTGATTGTTTCCGTGGAGATATGACCCACCTGATTGCGAGTGGTAACTTTTGATTAGATCATTTGCATGGAGATGTAGCTCCACCCATTCAAGATGGGTTTGCTTACTGGAGCCCTTTAAGAGGGAACCATTTGGAGAAAGCTTTGGAGCCCATGTAACCAGAGACCTTTGGAGATGAAGAAGGAAAACACCCAGGTGAGTTTCATGAAACAAGAATCCTGAAGAGAAAGCTAGCAGACATTTCCATGTTCATCAGGTGCCTTTCCACTTGAGAAAGAAATGTTGAACATCATCAGAGTTCTTGAACCAAGGTATCCCTGGATGCTTTAGATTGGACATTTCTATAGCCTTGCTTTAATTTGGACATTTTCATGGCTTTAGAACTGTAAACTCGCAACTTAATAAATTCCCTTTTGTAAAAGTCATTCTGTTTCTAGAGTATCACATCCAACAGCTTACTAACTAACACAGATGGAGATGTGGTTTGGTCCATTGAAGGTGGGTCTTGATTGGCTTACTGGAGTCCTTTAAAAGGGCAAATCTGGAGAAAATTCAGACACTTGGAGAAAGTTGTTTCAGAGACAACAGAGATTCAGACATCTGGAGATGCTTGGAGTGCCAACAGAGATAACAGAAACCTAGACACAGACATTTGGAAATGTAGAACCCAGTAAACGTTACCATTGCCTTCCCATGGGATGCTAAGCAGAAGAACCCAGAGATTTGTCCTGGAGGAGCTATGTGAAGGTCCACAGAGGCTTAGAGAAGAAACCACTGACATGGGAAGCTGGAAACAACAGAACTAAGAACAAGGATTAGCAGATGCCAGCCATGTGCTTTCTGTGTGACACACTAGCATTCCTTGAATCAAGGTATCTTTCTCCGGATGCGTTAGTTTGGACATTTTATTATTATTATTATTATTTTTTTGCATGGGCGGGCCCTGGGAATCGAACCCGGGTCTCCGGAATGGCACATGACAATCCTGCCACTGAGCCACCATCACACTGCCCAGTTTGGACATTTTTATTGCCTTAAAACTGTAAACTTATAACTTAATAAATTCCCTTTTTAAAAGCCATTCCATTTCTTATATATTGCATACCAGCAGGATTTAGGAAACTAATATAGTCACATTCCTTTAATAGAAAATAAGGGATAATAGGATTTATTCATGGTTTTCTTCTTGAATTATATTGATCTTAACATTGCATAAACTTTCTAATAGACATTGACAGTGTAACAAAAAAGTATCCAGTCAATTATTTACCTTATATTAGGAAACTATATCAGAATATCAAAGCACACTGATATAGAAGCTACATGTAGAGATTATTCTGTGGTGGCTGCTGTATGAGTCAGGTTCTTTAGGGAAACAGAAATGATAGGGAACAGTGCATGAGACAATTTATTTATATGTATGTATGTTTGCTCGTTTTTAAGGAATTGGTTCCTGTGATTACAGGGACTGGCTGGAAATGCAGGCAGGAGTTGGTGCTGCATTCTTGAGTTTGAAATCCACTGGGCAGTTTGTCAGACTGGAAACTAACGTTAGAGTTTTATTCTGTAGCTTTGAGGCAGAATTTATTTTTCTGTGAAAAGCATCTGTCTTTGATCTTAAAGAACTCACCTGCTTAGTTGAAATCCACCCTTAGTTGAGTGTAATCTACTTTTGTTAATGTCAACAAATTACAATGTTAATCACATCAAAAAATACCCTTAGGGCAACAACTAAATTAGTGTTTGATTAAATAACTGAATACTATTGCCCGGCTATGTTGATGCAAAGAAAGAGCAATCAGAAGTGCATTCTGCAAGACACAAACAGCAGCATAAGCCTACCTACATTAGGAGGAGGTTCTCAAGAAGTATGTGAGGACAAGGTATTTCGGTCTACAACCACACCCTACTTTTTCTAAGCCTCAGATTCTGTGCTGTGTGGGTTGGGTTAGTGTGAAATAATTGTTGAGATATAAAGGGTGTAATTCTCAAAAAAAGTGTTATTTACTTTAAAATGTCCATTATTTGTCATTTGCCTAAGACCCAGAAAGGAGATAATAAGAAAAACTATTCCAATGATGACTTTCTTTAAGTTAAAAGTGAGGAAAGTCTTCCCATGCAACAATTCCAAAGAATACATTATTTAGTAAGAGATATTTAAAAGAAGATAAGCTCAAAGAGCATGAGGAAGTTGTAATATATTAAAATAAGAAATATGTCTAGTTGTAAAAAAGTAAAGAATGAATCAATGTAATCTAAATCTATGAGTTACCAAATGAAAATGTTTAAAGACAATAGACTCTACAACCAGTTTTCAAATTATTAGGATGCGTGGACAATCTTTGCAGCCTTAAAGGACAAATATCAGATGCATTTTTAAAAAAGTATTACAGAATCATTTAATGAATGATTGACATAAAAACTTATGCTATAGAAAACATGAAAATAAATTGTGGTTGGGTATACAGACGTTTGAAAAGAAACATGACATAATCATGAAGTATTAATGAATATTCATAGAAATTCTTGTTAATATGAGCAGTGCTAGTCTTAATCTTTCACATGGACACTTAGGGCAGGTGCCAACTTTGCTCAGATAGATGTGTCTGGCCCAGGTACAAGGCTGTGCTTCTCTGACTGAAGAAGCTGGGGAAACACACACAGGACATTCTCATATGTGACAACAACATCAATCTATATGGCTCAACTGGCCTGCGGATTCCAAAAATTTGCTAACATCTTCACAATTTGCAAAGGAAATAGGAAGCTCTTCAAATATCCATTGGTAAAAATTGTAATTTTCAATTCTTTATTTTCTAACGATTCTTCATTTAGAGGGAAATGTTCATCTTAGGATTCTAAGTCATGTCTCAATTATAGACATTTGATCTAATTCAATGTGACTCTTTTATTATTCTACTCATAATGTTCATCAGTGAAATATTTCAATATGCATAAAATATTTCACTTTGAAAACTGACTGGATAGAAACAATTACCATAATAACCGTCGAGGCCTATATTCTAGTAGCAGTGTAAGCACATCTCTCAAGCAGAGAGAGTCATCATAACTGACATTAATTAGCCCTATTGTTGACAGAGGCCATAGAAGACGGAAATATTTTCTCACCAACAGAGGAAGTTTCTTAGTGTTAGGCACATCAGTGGAGCAGTTGTAAATAAATTTGGAATGGTTATTTTACTCTAACATGGTGAACTTAATGATGCTATGCCATTCCAAATGCTTAGAATCTGATTTGCTAGATGTGCTTTTCAAAAAATACAACAGGTTAAAGGCAATAAATTATGAAAAAAGACATGGGTCATGATGGAGTTTAGGTGGTATAGAAATATATTATACCTAACTCAATTTTTCTATAATTAAGGAATGCTTAATTTTAATGCCATTGATTACAAAATTTAAAAAAATCACCCTTCTATTATAAACTTCCATATGTTTTAAAGAGACCATACAAGAATCTTCCTGAGTTTTTCTTTAAGCACTTATAAGTAATATATAAGTTTTAAATTAGTAGTAATTCTGTTTAAACTATTTTGTTGAAGGAGAAATTAATTTATTACTAAGGACATATATTTCTGATCCTTGGGATGTTGATTTTACAGTTATTTGGAGATAATGAAGCAAATCTATCTTTGTGGAAAGTGAATACGGACATATGAGTCACCTGCCACCCTTTCCTCAGAAGAGAAATCATTATTATCCTTTGGAATATGATTAAACTATTATCCATTATTTAATTAGTGAGATTATATCTATAACCTATAATAATAATTCAGTATAAATATTTTCAAGCTATGTAAGTCAAAATAAATTTCAGCATTTATTAATCAATTTTTGGAGGTTAAATTCAACATTTCATCTAGAATGGCCTTTGGACATCTAAAAGCATCATGTTTATATGGAATTCATGCACAATGAAAGCATTTTATCTCTATTGATTCTGTGAAACATTAAATTTAACTTTTATTTTAGCATGAAGGGCACCCTTTAAAAACTTCCTTTGCTAAAGACACACAAGTTATTTTTATCCCATCATTTACATAATTCTACTTCTTTACTCAACTGGGGTCACCATCTTCTTCTTTTTCATCACTCTTGGATCTTGTTCAACTCTCTCGTCCAAAATATTGTATTTCTTCCCATTTGTATATAACTAACTGAAAGGCACAGTTTCCTAAAACTAAAATGCAAACCAAAGCAATGCAGTACTAATTTTTCTTAAGGTACCATACATCTCTGAAATATTGTTCAAAATAAGGAATTTGATCAATGATGCACATAGAAAGAAGGAAGGAAGAAAAGAATAAAGAAAGGAAAGAAAATGCATGAAAAATAATTTTGATTAATATTAGATGTTATATTTAACAAATATTTCTAAACATCAAGAGCAAACAAAGTACTGTACTAGGCTTTGGAAGGAATTAAGAAAGATAGCTCTCAACCTCAAGAAGTTTGTATCTTGTTAGAATGAAAGAAAAAATAGAAGTAAGCAATTGAAATTTTAGAAAGTGATAAACTATAAAAGAAACTTACAAATCTATAAATTCAGAGTGTGTAAGCCCTACTTTCAAATCAGAAATCAGAAATGGCATCATGAAATATTTCTTTCTCTTTTTTTTTTTTTTTTTTTTTGTCATCGGCAGGCACCAGGAATCGAACCTGGGTCTCCAGCATGGCAAGCGAGAACTCTGCCTGCTGAGTCACCATGGCAGCCCATCATGAAATATTTCTTGATAGAGTAATTTCCATTGGACTTTTGTATGTCTTAACCATTATTGTCTGTCAATGTTTGCTCTAAGAACGTCATACTGTACAACCAATACAATGTTCTTATATTATCTACATTTCACGGATGAGTGAATACAATTTGATAAAATTAGACTTCTTTAAGCTAAATCAGACAATAAATATGCAGATAATTTTCAAAACAAATCATTTGACAAAAGTTGCATCAGATTTTTCTGTAAGCATTCAAAAATTGGAGCTAGAGCTTGAAAATGACATTTCAAGTAAGGGAAAAATAGGATGGGAGAGAAATGCAGGCAATTGAAAGAGCTTGTAGTCCAGCTCAAGAACTTGGTGGCTAAACTGGATCTGATTAGCAAGCACTGACTGCCAACATGAGAAGCTGACCATTCATCCAGCCAGTAACAAGAGGACATGTATATAGTTTCACTTCAAAAATTTAAAGTTTGAATAGTAAACATGGCTAAAATGGTAATACAAAGATATCCTAAAATGAATTTTCTTAAATTTATATTAAACTACTAATTTACAAAAAGAAAATATATATGAAAGATCATTATAGAAAATAGCAATAAAATTAAGATAAAACAAACCATTGAAAAATTATTAGCAAGATATTTTAACCAAATATGTAATGGTTAATGTATAAGCAGATATTCTGATATTTAACCCACACCAACTTTATGTAACTACGCTTTAAGCTCTTCAAATTAAGTGAAGAATTATATATAAAGCCCTGACCCCCTCAGATTTATATGAACATTGGTGTGTCTCTGTAACTAAACAAGGAACTGCAGGAGAAAAGGCAATGAACCACTATGCCTGTAGGAAAAAAAAAATGGATGCAAGGGTAGCAGTAACATTTATAGATCATTAATTTAAGAAAAAATATAGTATAAGGAAAAATGAATATTGACCTTGAATACAAATGCAAGAAACAAATGGAGGCTTAGAAACCTATCTGGTATGCTCAAAAAAAAAATTCAAAAGCATATGGAAACTCTAAAATAAACCCACTCAAAGGCAGCAAAAAGAAAAAAAAAATGGAACTGGCTGACAAATATATATATACCTCTCCTAAAGTATCAGTAGCTGAGAGAGTTCAAATAGAGTCGAGAGGTTACTCGGGAGGTTGCTCTTAAGCAAGCTTCAGGTAGACCTTGTTATTTGTCATAACCTCCCAACCCCCAACCAGGACCACTCCAGCCAATCCTAAAGAACACCTCGGGCAACATACAAGATGTCACAAGGGTTTCAGGCACTAGAATAACTTTTCAGAAAGCTACAACTTCCAGATGGTCCCTGGTCCAGACAAGTCCTGAAACGTAGCCCAGCCTCTCCAGAACATCAGATAGTTCCATCTCCCTACCCCATATTAGTGACAGACCCTTGCAATATCAAAAATTTAGAATTGCCGTAGCTCAAACAACCGCAAAGAGAGGTATGTAACGATCAAAGGTGATGGTGGAGTTATACATAGAAGATATGTATGTATATGAGTACGAATAAATGAGTAGGAATGCTGAATCATTGAACTGATATCTCTTTTAGTCTCCAGTATTTTACAGCAGCTAGAAGAACCTAAAATTGTGAAACTGTAACCCATGTCAAGTCTGAAATGTGTTCTAGAACTAATTGTGGTGCTATGCTTGGAAATTTATAACTTTTTTGTATGCATGTTATTGTTCACAAAAAAAGAAGGAAAAAAAGTCGATTGTGATGATAAAAAAGTACTTAACCCATCTAGCCTCCTACATTGTGGGGCAGCTAGAAGGAAAATATGAGAGGATCGTATGGTAGCCCATGACAAACTCTGGAATCTATCCTGTAACCACTTTTTGAAGAGTGCTTTGAAAACTATTGCTTTTTTATTTCTTTGCTTCGTATCTATGCTATACTATACAATAAAAAAAATTTTAAAACAAACTATATATATATACACATCATTCTTTACAAATTGAGGAAAATAAAAAAAATAAAAGCTGTTGGAATATCTAATCCAGTAAAGATAAAAATTAGTCAAAATCCAGATATTTAAGGCAATTAATTGAGCACAACTTTTATTTCATCATTTTCTTGGCAGAGTTCATAATTATAAAAAGAGGTAAAGAGGCTGAATAACTGTGAGAGATGAATGAAGTGAGCTAAAGCCATCCTAAAAAATACAGGCAGCAATTAAAATGTTGGTAAGAGTTTATTTTGTCAGGAGAAGCTCAGTATAGGTCCACACCCTTGGATTATCAGCAGGTATGATGTGAAGTAGATTTAAAAGAAAAGCCTAAAACCAGTGAGTTAAATTGTAAATCAGTTAAATTGAATTATAGCACACCTCTTCTGAACATTCTTGTTTGACATTTCTTCCCTTCTATCTCCACTTACTCAGAGCATAGGCCACCCAATATTTAATAGCAACATGGAAACCTGGAGGACTCTTCTTTAAGTAAACTCAACAAATAGCTGAAAGAGGATTAGTTTGCGAGGATCACTCTCTAAGTCCAAAGAAAATTCCACCCTATTGTGGAAGTTGGAGTTCCTCCAGCATTAAATTTTGCCTTCACATTCTTTCCATAAATTATTACCCACCAATTGACAAGTTCAACATATGATCACAGAGGTTCCACAAAACTTTCTTATTCACAGAAAAATCCTTCTGACATGCAAAATGCCCCCACAAAGATGTGCACCCTCTTTTCCCTGAAATCTGTGTACATGTTACATGTTACATGTAACATGGATTTTACATATGTAATTGAAGTCAGGGACTTAAGACAGGGTTACAGTCCTGGGATATCCAAGTAGGCCCAATCAAATTACATGAGCTTTGGAAAGCAGGAGTTAGAGATAAGGGGGCCTAAAGTGAAGCTAGAGGCATTCAAAGTATGAAAGGGATTTGACCTGCCCTTGTTGAAAGGTCCACTGGGAAAGACTGAGAAGGAATGTGGTCAGCTTCTAGGAGCAAAGGCTGTATCCTGGCTGACAACCAGCAGGAGAATCTGGGACTTCACTCTTACAACCGTAAGGAATGGAATTCAGCTAATGACCTCAATAAGTTTGGAAGGAGATTTCTTTTCCCCAGGAAGCCTCGAGGAAGGAACACAGTCACACCAAAGCCTTGATTTAAACCTTGGGAGTCTTGAAGCAGGGGACCTAGGACAGCTGGTGCAGACTAGTGACCGGCAGAACCTGTGAGAAAACATATTGCGGGTATTCTATGCCATGAAATTTGTGGTACCTTTTATGGCAGCAATAGAAAGGAAATATAGTCTGACAAAGGAACTATGTCACCATCAGAGGAATCTCACAACAGCTGTCTTGCCACTTACTACAAATATGAAGCAGCATCTAAAGTGTTCCAACTATGAAGAAAATTAGAAACACAAAGGTAAACAAACTGAATCATATTGACCTTGAACAACAAAACACAGAGATAATTCCTGGAAAAGGAGAAAACTTTCATAGAAAAATCAACAACTAAATACTTTATTTTAGTACTTTTTACAGACTGACAAAAATATTAGATTTAAAAAATAAAATCCCATGAAAAAGAAGCAGAAACTAAGAGCCAGAATTTAAAAATTTGAAGGCTAACATATGACAATATAAATATATATATTTAAAATATATAAGCTAAATTTAGGAAAGAAGAATAGAGAGCAAAAATAGATGCAGAAAACAGAAAGAGAAATCAAAGCCAGAATAATAACTGTGAATTGAAAATACATCATTCTACAGATTTGCAATCCCAAATACAGGAATTGAAACATAAATTACTGGATTTAGTGCATTAGGAAAACCATGGGATCTAGAAGAACTGCTTATCTATTACAATTAATGAAGCTATTTCAATTCATGGGTCAGGAACAAGTCTGGGAAACTTACTGGCTCTCAAGAGTCTTGGGTAAAAAGGAAAAAGAATCATTCCCAAGGTCAAACAAACCTTAGACCCACATCATATGAATACATAGAGATCAAATTTACACTGTCAATGTGATGGAAAACATTAAGCTATGAGTTTCTAAAACTCACAGAAATAATAATGAACTTACTGAAACAAATCAAACACAATGTTGTTTGACCCACAAGCCATCTGCAGTATGTGGGGGAAGCCTTTTTGGTTCAAAGTGTTTAAATACGATATCTGACCAATCATTGGTTGACCACTAAACTACACTGACTCAAAAGCAACACTTGGAAGACAAACTTAAATATGAAAACCACAAACCCTGAGCAGGCACATCAGGGGCAACTGAATAAGGAGAAGACAGACTTTACAAAATTAATCCTGTAAAACACCTACCAAATAAACAGTCAATCAAAAATGAAACCTGATGAGGTTCAAGAATCCAGAGCTGCTGCAATATATTATTTAAAATGTCCCAACAAAAATTTATGAGATGTGCCAAGAAATAGGGCAGCTTGACCAATATCAAGAGAGGAGAGAGGCAGTCACTAAAAAATGTCTCTGAGGGGGCCCAGATGTTGTATTTATAAAAAAGATGTCATTATAGATTCATAAATATGTTTCAATAACTGAAGAAAAGGATGCTTAAAAAGGAAAGTGTGGGAAAAAGAATATAAACTAAGTGGAAAATATTAACAAAAATATTGATTTTAAGAAGAGGAGTCAAATGAAAATCTGGGATTGGAATATTTAATACCTCAAGTTAAACAAAATACTAGAGGGGACAAATAGCAGTATTTGAGTTTTCAGAACAAAAACAATCCACAAACAGTAAAATTAAAAATAGATTAATAAGGATTATCCAATATAAAAAAGAAAAGAGGAAAAGATAAAGAAGAATAAACATAGGCACTGAGAACTATAGAACTCCACTGAGGGCATAAATTTATCCCAGAGGATGAGAGGGAAAAAGGGGGGTTAAAAAAATTTTTTAAGAAATTTTTGGCTGAAATTTTGCAGATTTGGTGGAAACATCAATCTAAACACTCATGAAAACCAACTATTCAAGTAGGATAAATACAATATTGACCTTTGACAAAATTGCATAAACATAATTTTGACCATAGTCAAGATGTTAAAAGTTCAAGATAAAGAGAAAATTTTAAAACAGCAGGGGGAAACTACCATGAAAAGGAAACTTTTTCTGAGTCATTGCTAATTTTTCATTGGAAATAATGGTGCCAGAAAACAGTCGACTAAAATATTCGAATGCCAAAAGAAAAGTGTCAACCAAGAATTCTATAACAGCAAAACCATTCTTCAAACACCAAAGCAAACTAAAGACCTATTCATGTAAAGGAAGACTAAATTTATTTTTCTTAGATCTGCCTTACACAAGTTACCTCAGACTGAAATTATACCAGAATGTAACTTCAATCGAAACAAAGAGGACAGCACTGTTAGCCGCATGAATAATAAGAGGCAGCATAAATCTGTATTTCTTTTTCTCTTTCTTGGTATAAACTACAATTACTTAGTAAATTAAATATAAAACTTTATTGTTCAGTTTATAATATATAAAGATGTAATACATAGGACAAGAAATATTTCAAAGGAGATGTGTTAGTTCCCAGCCTATGATCATAAATACTACAAAATTTGTTAACCTGAACAATGGGAATTTTTTGGCTTCCAGTTTCAGAAGCTGAAAGGTTTGCTTCCTGCAGGGGTTAGAATGTTGTGACTGACTGGTTATCCTGGAGGTTCCTTGGCTTTTTTGTCATATGGCAATGTCCTCTCCTTTCTCTTTCAAGTTCCACTTACAGCCAGCTTCCTCTCCTCACATGCCTTTCTCATGAGAAAACCTCCAGTAACAGGAGTACTGGGTGCCAAGAAAGTCTGAAACACAGCAGGGCAAATTCCATTAGATTTCAGGATCTGAGAGTCATCTCTAAAGTAGTGCTTTGTCCTCAGGCCAGCAGCTCCACCCTTGCCAAGCACCTGCACAGTGGCCATGCTGTCTCTGAACACAAGGGTGTAGGGCCCACCCTCTCAGAGCATCAGAATGGCAGCCAAGCTCTTCACCAACACAAGGACACAGGCTCCCCGTCTCTGACATTGGGATGGTAGAATTCTCACAGAACATTAAGGTACAAGTCCTGCTCCCTCCAATTGCTGGGGCAGAAAAGTATTTGTGACCACAGCCAGGAAACTAATACAGTTTTTGCTACCAGGCTAGTACAACCAATACCTAAAAGTTTGGAAATGGCTTTGTAATTAGGTAATGGGTAGAGTTTGGAAGAATTGGGAGGCACCTGATATATAAAGGCTGGACTGCTTTGGAGGGACTCTTTGTAAAAATATGGACATTGAAGGTACCTGTGATGAGGTTTTAGAATAAAATGGTGAATGTGTTCCTAGAAACTGAGGAAAGGTGATCCTTGTCATAAAGTGGCAGAGAATTTGTCAAAATTGAGTTGTGGTGTTGGACAGAAGGCAGACTTTTATGTGGTGAGCTTGGATATTTAACTAAGGAGATTTCAGAGCTGTGTGTGGCAGGTGCAGCCTGGCTTTTCCTTGAAGCTTACAGGAAAGTGAGGAAAAGGATAAGCTGAGAATAAAATTCTTAAGCACAAAAGAACTGGAAATTGATGATTTGGAAAATTGTAAATGTACCTATCTAGTATGCTTTGAGACTAAGGACAGAAGAGAATCTATCACAGAACTCCATAAGCTTTCAGGATGTGAGTGCCCAGAGGACAGGGCTTCACATGAGGGTTTAACTGTACCACCCTTTGCTGAAGAGGTGTGGCTGAGCATGGAGCTAGTCAGCCACTTCCGAGGATGTCAGGGATGGAAATCCAGTTATCCAGGAAGGATCTTTGGAAAGTTCTATTGTCTGATAGTTTGGACCCCCTTGAACTCATAAAAATGACAAGTTTGCTTTGTGTGAAATTGGTATGAGCAGAACCACTGCTAGCCTGGACTGAAAGGGACACAGAAGGAACTAATCAAAGAATGACCTCAAAGCAGAACCATGGAAGCAAATGTCTGGACAAAAAAAATCTCTGGGAAACAGAATGGGTTGGCTACATGGTGGAAAGGACAGTCTGACCCTTGTGGGTCCCAATAACTTCCATCTTCCTTTTTACCCAGAGGCTTCCTCTTCATAAAGCTTCTAGTAATAGGATTAAGACATATTCTGATCAAGTTGGCCACAACTTAAATATAAATAACATTTTCAAAAGGTCCTATTCATAATGGGCCCACATCCAAAAGAATGGACATTAAGATGAAGAACGTGTCTTCTTCCTGGGGTACGTAATTCAACCACCCACTGGAGGGGAAAGGAATGGAGTATATTAAGGCAGATTTTCAACATTATACTAGAATTAGGTAAATATTATTATGAAATATAAGATGTATATACAAAAATAATTTAACAACCAAAAATATCTGAAATTATCCACTAAAAAATAGACATTTCAGAAAAAAAGAAGGCAGTAAAGTAAAAATAAAAGGGGAAAGTTGGGTTACACACAGAATAAAAAATAGCAAAATGGAGGAAATGAAACAACATCAATCGTTACATCAGATGGAATAAACACCATTCAAAAGATGGATATGACCAGAATTTATAATAAAAGCTTTGCCCATCTATTTTGTGACTATAAAACTCACATTTTAATTTCACAGATACGAATAGGCAGAAGGTAAAAGGATGGAAAAATATATACCGTATAAAGCAGAAAGATAAGAGTAATGGAGTAGCTAAACTAAAATCAATCAAAATAGACTTTAAGACAAAAACTGATTCTAGACACAAAAAGGGATATATTGTAGTGATAACTTGGTAAATTCATGAAGAATATTCACAACTAAAATTTGGAGTCCCAAAAAACATGAAGCAAAAACTAACAAAACTTTGAGGAAGTAATAGACAATGTAACAATAATAGAGATTTGAATAACTGACTCTCAATAACAGATATAAAAAAATAGTCAGATAAGTAGCAAGCTTATTAAAGATCGAGCAACCCTGTAAACCAACTTGACCGAACTGATATTTATAGTGTATTCCACCCAAAAGCATCTGAAATTTTTTTCCGAGTGAACACAGAACTTTTCTAGGTTGAAGCAGATATGCAAGGGTGTAAAACAAGACACATATATTTCAAAGGTATAAAACCATGCAGTATATGTTCTACAACTACCATAGAATCAAATTCAAAATAAACTGCATAAAGAAATTTGGAAAATCTAAAAATATTTGGAAATTAAACAACACTTCTAAATGATCCATGTTTCAAAGAAGAAATCACAAATTAAGTTAGAAAATTTGTGATGAATGGAAACAAAAACATACCAAAAATGTATGGGATTGTGGCTAAGATTTGCTTAGAGGAAAATTTATAGCTTTAAATGCCTTTATCAGAAATTAGAAAATATCCAAATAGTAACCTAAACATCCACAGCAAGAAACTAGGAAAAAAAATCAAATTAGGGCAAAAAATAGCAGATGCTTGGCAATAGTATAAATTATATGTAGCAGAAATTTATGGAAAAGAACACAGCATAATCAATGAAACAGAATGATTGTTCTTTGAAAAGAGCAGCAAAATTAAGCTTTCAACTAGACTAACCAAGAGAAAAGGAGAAAAGACAAATTACTAAGATACATAAAAGAAGGATAGTGGTAATTATGTTACAAAATGTAAAATGAAAATAATGAAATACTATGAACAACTATATGCCAACACATTAGCCAACTTAGATGAAATGGACAAGTCCTGAGAAAGACACCAATTACTAAAACTGACTCAAAAAGAATTAGAAAATCTAAATAAATCTATGATGAAAAATGAAACTGAATGTTATTTGAAATCTTCCCTCAAGGAAACCCTTGGTCCAGATGACTTCTTTGGTGAACTCTACTAAATATTTAAGGAAGAAATAATGCACACCTTTTTCAATTTTATAATACATAGTTATGTAATGTGTGTAAGTCATTCTGCGCCTTCAGAGCCCCAAATATGGAACTTAGTTCCTATTAGGTTTTATAAACCAGAGGCCATAGCAGTCTTTTTAGTAGAAGTGTGGTAAGAGCCAGACTGCCTCAATTTAAAAAACACAAATCAGTAGTGGAAGAAAATTCATATTATTCTAAAAGAACATTTCTTTAGTGAAGAAAAGAGAAGTCTTTCTTTTATAGTGTTTTTCTCTAGAAATAAAAATTATACAGATGATAGCATTTTATTACAATCATATATTTACCTTTTCATAAAGAGCATTTAGCCATTCAAACCAAAATGGTCAATAACCACATTCTGTGCTTTGATGTGGAGAAATTACTGACTCATGTTCATATGAAAGTTTTAGATATTGTTCAGAGTCAATATTATTTTATTCTGTGACATTCTTGAAATCGCATAAACTCTCCACAGGTTCCTAGAATTGCCTGTCATCCTATTAGTTCTTCCAAGTGGGACTCTTTTGCCAAGCGATTCTTGAAGAAATTTATAAGAGTGGCTATTTTGCCTTCTTACCAGTGACTTCCTTCCCAATGTTTTCTCAACAAATTTATGTAACTATGGAATTCTCTAGTATCCCCCAAATTATGATAATCACCATCTTCAAATCTCCATTGAATATATAAATCGTACTTTCTAAGTAAAGCCCTCATCAGCCATTGTTATAATGTTTTCACTCAGTAAGTGATGCCAGGATGGCATTTTTTTAAAAAAAAAAAAAACTAGATTAAAAATGAATCTGTTTCCCTAGAATAACCAAAAAAGAAAAATGGTCATGTTTGGCATTTGAAATTTTTTTCACTACTTAATAAGATATGAAAATAAGACTACTTATCTAAACTTTTATAACCTCCCTTGGTAATCATTGATTTTGAAACCATCATTTTCCTTTGAAAATTGACTTGGTTTATGTATCATTGATATGATGATTTAGACATAAAACTTTCTGAATATCATTTTATGCTAACACATTTTCAGGAGAAAACAAAACCATTCCATCAAATCAGTTCTTCAATTTTAGAAACAGTCACACTTCACCAATCTGTGGAGAGTATCTCTATGGCTGAGTGCGCCACATCTGTGCCCAGCGACCAGCTCCTGCTGAAGCTGCTCTTGTCTAGGGGGGAGGGGGTGGTGCAGCAGCCTGGGTCCCCCTCAACCTCCAGGAGTTAGTGGGGGGCTATGCAACAGGGCTATGTCCCCGTCCATCTTGTCCATACTACCCCATCAGACTGGATGTGCCTTTATCCACTACTGCCCCAGGATCTCATTGAACACCCCCATTCTCTACCTATTGGTTGGGGCTGCTCCTTGACTCACCCATATTTGACAGTTCAGGGGGCATCCCCTGCTGTCCTTCCTCCCATCCTATACTCCCCATTTCTGGGCCTCATCACTGTGGAAGACAGAGATAGTAAGGGTATCAGTGGATGGGAGGTATGAGGAAGGACCTGGAGTAGAACCAGGGGTGTTGTGCTAGTATGTACCCCAAAAAAGCCATATCCTTTAATCCACATTCAATGTTTACTGTTTCCATGGAGATATGACCCACCCAATTGTGGGTGGAACTTTTGATTAAATGGTTTCCATGGAGAGGTCTCCACCCTTTCAAGGTGGGGTTGCTTACTGGAGCCCTTGAAGAGGGAACCATTTTGGAAAAAAGCTTTAGAGTAATCAGAGCCAACGGAATGGACAGAGCTCTGGGAGAGCCGTTGAAGTGATAGCTGGCAGATCTTGCCATGTGCATTTAAGGCTGAGAGAGAAACCCTGAACGTCATCGGCCTTCTTGAACCAAGGTTTCTTTTACTGGATGTCTTAGATTAGACACTTTTATAGCCTTGCTTTGATTTGGACATTTTCATGGCCTTAGAACTGTAAATTTGCAACTTAATAAGTTCCCCTTTTTAAAAAGCCATTCCAGTTGCAAAATATCGCATTCTGGCAGCTAGCAAACTAGAACAGCTGTGGTGAGGGGCTGACAAAGTTTCCCTGGCAGAATGGTAGCCAACTTTGACTAGTGAGTATAAGGCTTTTTTTTTTTTTCACTGCACAGTGTTTAAAAAATACAAATGGCAAAAATAAAGCAGTATGTTCTGAGTGAATCGCAGATTCACTCAGTGTGGTAAGAGCCAGACTGCCTCAATTTAAAAATTGAGGCATTTTTTTTTTCACTGTACAGTGTTTTAAAATACAAATGGCAAAAATAAAGCAGTATGTTCTGAGTGAATTGTAGATTCTGTTGGATTTAAACTATTAGCCTCATTTACTTACGTGTTAAGTGTACCTAAAATATGAGAATCATGAAAAAAAGGGCATGGGGCACACTTTTCAATCATATCTGCCATATATGCCTCCAACGGCACATAAGCCAAGTGCTAGGAATTGTGAATGTTTTGTACATCTGATTCTAAAAGCTTCCTTTTTCTCTATTCAAGAGGTGATGAAAACATGATCACATTATGATTATCTCACCTGCCATCAACTGCATAACAAAACTGAATGCATATTTGTACAATCTTAAATAAGTACCCAAAAAACTTACCAGCTATATAAATACATTTTTTAATTGATAAATTTACCAATATTACAGCTCTGGAAATAATTGCTTGCATGAATAAAATTTTCTTTACATCAAACTACACTTTACTGCTATTTGAAACCAAAGGGAAGTACCAAAGTCAAATTTCCTTTTTTTAGGACAAATATTTATCAACTTTTATTTATCCTTAGTGTTCAACAAGGTTTTCATGGCAAGACAATCTTTAGAAAAAGAGCATGATTGCATTTTGTTTCAAGGATTCTTATTTTCACTTCTGTATAAAAAATAATGGTGTTTTAAATACAATAATATGTAGTAAATCTGTAAATATTTATATGTGTCTTCACAGTCCATATGCACCTTAAATGTCATCTGGGTTCATTCTGTCCTTTTTTAGTCAAATAAACTGCCTTACAACATCCAATCTGCATGCAGGGGGGCTGCCCAGCATCTCTCTTGATTTCTCAGGGGATTCATAAGGAAATTTATGGACTCTAGGGACAGAATGTGGATTGGCTCTGAAATCTTTGTTCACTAAATTTGTTCACTGTTTGGATTCTTTCACCATTTAGCCTCTTCCATTTTCTTTCTCCAGCTGCCTCCCCTGGAAGTTTTCCAAATATCTGCTGGATGGTACTTTTAACCAACATGGGGTGAGATGGCGGTGGCAGTGACAGTAGGTGACACAACAGCTAAGCTGCTAGCGCACAAGTGGAGAGTTTGTCTCAACATGATGCAAAGGTGTTTGGCCATGGTGTGGTCAGCTATTTCTTATTGACCAGATGTCAGCAGCCCCTACAAACCTTTGGGTGTGATACTTAGCACCACTATCTCTTTCTGTGCCTTTTCTCCTTTCTGGACTACTGTTTCCCACCTTCACATTCCTATTAATTCCCCATGCAGAGCTTCTACCTTATGCTTTTGTATGTAGTTGGCATTTGTCTCTCTTCATCCATTCGTCATCTGTCATATCTCGGCCTGCATTCTGGGGCCCTATGTATATGGACTGCCTCCAGGGCTCCTTTGCTCTCTTCAGATCTATTCAGACTGTGGGAGGTGCCAGCAGGCGATCATTGGGTGGAAGAGAGAGTCCAGGACCTGTTCCATGGACTCAGCCACTGGGTTGCCATGAGTTCACTGTGTCCCTCTGCAGAGGAAAGCTACTTCCGATCAATGGTATCGATCCTCCCGGCCGTGCCCCCTGGGCCTGCCTCTGCATTAAAACAGTCTATTAAGAGTTTTTCTTTTTTCTGAATCTAGAGTTTCAATGAAAAGATATTGTACCTGCTGATGCCATAACATTGTTTTACCCTAACAGATACATTTATAGACTAGTCTCCTGATTGTTGTGTTATGGTGACGAAGTTTTTTACGTAAGCCACTGAAAAGCAAGTAATAGCTTGGAAGGTTTTGTGGATTTTGACTCTCTTATGAACTGAAAATGGGATTTAAAAAATCAATGTATCTACCTAATTATATCAAGAGAAACATAACCCATCATTTGCTAATTATATTCAACTGAAATCTCTTAGAGAATCATTTTCCAAAAGAAATTTTCTCTCAGTGGCATAATTTTTTCAAAAAAAGCACCTGGCACCTGAAAGACAGGAATTGAAAAAAAAGAGAGAGATGAAAATTGGAGCTCGAAATGAAGCAATATTTTCTACTATAATACAAGACTTAGGACATATGTGAGCCAGTATATTATTAAAGAGACTACAGTTTCTGTGGCCTAGTATATTAGTTTTCTGTTGCTGCTTAACATTACCACCAAGTTAGCAGCATAAAACAACATGAAACTAGTTATGTATTTTAAATAATTGTATCTTGTTGCTATAATAACTTGGCATTTCACCCCTCATTTTAACTTTTTTGAACTGTTTTGCTAATATTATATATGAATATATTAATTATACCACCTGTATTTACTGATGTATTTCAAAATGCAAATGCACTCATATGATATAACTCCATGCAATGTATTAAACTGTCATCTCATTTAAGTATCAAACCACCTTCTAAAATAGTTATTCTTTATTACTCCAGTTTTACTGGTTGGATTATGTAATACCCAATTCACACAGCAAGCTACTTAATCTAGGTTTTGATGAGTTGCAATAGGCCATTTTTTCTGGTTTCACATGTGGCCCTTGAAGAAACTTCACTGAAGCTTGAGAATGGTGGTGACTTCTAAAGCACAGCTCCTCCAGTTACCTTCTCTCCTTGATGGTCACCTTCTAAGAACTGTGGTGCCATAGGTTGGCATCATGAGTTTTAGAGTCAGGTAGGTTACTTTTCAAATTCTAGCTTTCTCAGACACTGGATTTGAGAATCAGAGCCAAATTATATTTAAATCCTCTTAGTTTGGGATTGCTCTCCAGCCAAATGAGGACAGAAAGAGCTAACTCACCACTTAAGGCAAGTATAAGTGTGAATTTCTGTTAGGAGAGTACAATCCATCTGGCGCTATAGGAAATGCTCTGACCAGTTTCTCTAATGAATACTCCTCAACACCCTCTAATGTTTCCCAAAATCCTACCTCCTTCCAAATGAGGTCACTGGTCTTTCTTCTCTGTCTTGTTCATGCCTGCCTATCTACCCACAACTATTGCACCTTCTCCTGGTGAGGGAATCCCCCAGCAAATGTGTGTATGCCTTGAGCTCTTACTCCAGAATCCAATGGTCAGCTTGTTCCAGAATCCAATGGTCAGCCTGTTCACTGTTCCTCACAAGGAGCTGAACAGTTGAGCCAGCTGTAACTTGAATAGGGTTAAGCTAGTGCCATGCCTCAGAGACTCAAGTCTAAACTTTTCTTTCCACCTGAGCACTCAGAGAGGTAACCTGGATAGCTGGAAATCAACCATGGAGAATTTGACCTCCTGGAAATAAGCAAGCACTGCAAACCAGATTTTCGTTTTCTGTGTTCATTACTTTGTTTTTTTTTTTGGAGCTGTGTTACCAGCTCTCCATTGATTAAGACTAATGTGTTTTATAGATCAAAGCTCCTTAGATTGTAGTCCAAGAACTAATATCAGTTATTAATCTGTTTCTCACTATTCTACAATAGATTGAGTGCACCAACTGAGTTACAAGCATTCAGAAATGTTACAACATTTTGATATTGCCATTCCATCCAAATGCATGAGTGTATTCTACAATGATTTTCTGTTTAATTTTACTAATGCATCAGTGGATTTAGAGGAGACCTATCCATTTGTGCCTTACTTGTAGAGGTTGTGCTTAAGTAGTCCCCAACCCCTGGCATCTGTCTAACCAGATCGCTTTCAACGACCTCCCCCAGCCCTGGAAACAGGGGCGTGTCCATTTCCATGCTTGTTTGCCCTTCTCACTGTTTAAGGACCAGGAATGAGTGATGTCAGAGCCAACTCAAATTACTGCAATGAACTTTAGTAAATTCACTTTTTTCTATCTTCTATGATTTCAATTTTTCTGGGAGTTCATTTCTATGGATAAAGTAAGGCTATTTCTGTTACCAACATGGAAAACTATCTAAGAAACAAAAGAGATTGGCATAGACAGAAGGAAGAGAAAATGGTTTTGGCAAATATGTCCAAAAGTAATTCTGCGGTAAAAGGCTTTGTGGATCTTAGAGACTCGCTTGGAAGTTCTGATGCAAAACATCTTTATTTTAAAACCCAAGCTTATTTTGAAAGGCATAATTTTCTTCAGAAACTTTGGCACTTATTTCAAGTAGTTCAAATAACCTATTGAATATTTTATGGTTTGTATTTTCCCTAGTCTAAATTTATACTAAAATAAAAGCTTTAGTGTTATTTTAAAAGTCAAAAACCAGAGATGGAAGGAAACTCTCAGATTAAAGATGTGGTATACTTATCTCCTGGGTGTCCCTTCTGATCTTATTACTGTCAATTTCATCTCCAGGCTAAATTAAGGAGGGCAATTTATATTCAGCATCTCCCGATGAGCATCGAGGTCCACACCCAGCACCCCGACAAGTTTCCCATTGAGTCCTGGTGAAGGAGAAGAGAACTCATCTTTAGAGAGCTTAGACCAGATGCCGGCTCTTTTACATCTAATATTGCATTGAATAGATACTAGGAAGACCATGAGCTTTAATGTAGGGTCAACATATATGAAGCTTAGAGAGGTTACAGTTAATAAATGGCAGAGCTAGGATAAAACTTTAAGCCTTTTGAGTTCCAAAAACTGTGCCCTCACGCCTAACCACACAACACCTGTCAGTCATCCAAGCCTCCTTAAGAAAAACTTCCAGTTTCCAAAATCTGCCTCTTTCCAGGGTTGGCCCTAGATTTATGAATAGTTACATTTCCTTCATATCTCCTTCCTGCAGTCTTAGACCCTTTTGTAAGTTCACACTTTCCTATCCCAACAAAAAGTCCAAGCCATCTAGGATCTGGCAAGTTTAGTGAAATATTAGTTTCTTCAAATTCATTATAAACACAGACAAAAGAGAGAAGAAAAGGTTATTCTGTTTGGAGATGGCAGATACTGTAATACTTAAATGGTGAAAATATTTTTAATCCCCAGTGTAATACTTAAGCAAAGATAAAAGAAAGAAAACTTAAAGCACAGAGAAAACTAATCTTGCATTTACTAACCTCTCATAGCTGTAGCTAGATTTCTGAGGAAATAACGTCAGTTTATATCGACTAAAACCACAAAGTTTAAAAAACAAAAGTGACCTCTAACAGGATCAAAGTACACAATGATGAGAGACAAAGAAAATCCACCTATCTTTTTAGTTGAAAATATATATATATATGGTATGGATGCACCTATCCTTTTCTAAAAAAATAATTGAGAAAAATATAGTGAGGGACTCTGAATATGTTCAGAAAGAAAAAAAAGAGAAAGAAATGTGCAAACAGAGTGCAGGTTTTTATTGAGGTATATTTTACATGTAATACAATGCACAGATCTGAGTGTACTGTCTATTAAATTTTCGTAAGTGTGCACATCAAATTAGGTACCATTCCAGTCAAGATATGGAGCTTTTCCTCACCACAGGACATTCCCTTGTGCCTCTTTCCTGTCAATTTCCACCATTATTTGTTCTGATATTTATCATCATAGATTAGTTTTTACTGTCTAGAGCATAATATATAGGCAGCCAAACAATATTTGCTCTTTTGTACCTGGTTTCTTTTGTCCATCAGTAATGTTTCTGAGATGCATTCATATCAACTCATGACTCAATAATATGATCCATTTTATAGCAGAGAAGAACGTATAAATATGTTTCAACTTATTCATCCATTTTCATGTCAATGAACATTTACTTTATTTTCTAATTTTGGATCTTCTGAATAAGGCATCCATAAACATTCTTGCATATGTCTTTTTGCTCCCATAGTCTATCAATTTTCCTATTCCTACCATAGGTAGTTATGGAATTGTTAGGTCATATGGTAAGAATATATTTACCTTTAAAAGAAAATTCCAAACAGTTATCCAACGTGGCTACACGATTTTACAATAAAAAAATTGTATAGCACTTCGTGAAGTTTTCAGTTGCTTTATATATCCCACTAGTCCTTGTCAATCTGTTTAATTCTTTAATCTTGGCTGTTCTGGTAGGTGAGAAACGGCATCTCATGGATTGATGGTTTGAGTACCTTCTCATGTGTGCGCAGATAGTTCCAAACCTTTGACGAGGTGTCTGTGTGTGCCTCTTTCTACTTTATCATTGGCTTACTTTGTTTTAATTGTTGAGTTGTAGGAAATATCCACATTTTTTGAATCCAAGTACTCTGTTGCATATACATAGTATGAGTATTTCCCCCAGTCTGCAATGACCTTTTCACTTTTTTAATGGTACCAGTTGATAGGCAGAACTTTTAAAGATTTTTGCTTAAGTTCTCTTCTAGAAGGTTGAGTGTTTTTTTTGAGTTTCAGGTTTGAATTGTGTTCTGAGTGTGGGAATGAAGTAGGGTCTTTTTTTTCTCCTTTCATACAGATATGTAGGTGACTTCCTATCATTTATGGAAATAAAACTTTTCCTTTACCCATTTACTTGCCGTGGTGGCTTTGTTGAATAGGTATCTACCATATTTTTATGGTTTATTTCTCGATCATCTCTTCTAGTCCTTTGATCTATTTGTCCATCCTTACTCCAATTTCACACTGTCTTGATCACCATACCTTTATAGTACTTAAAATCACATTAAGTTCTGCATTATTTTTTAAAGACTTGGTTGTCTTTTGCATTCAAATACCTTTTAGAATATATTCCTCTATTTCTACATAGCAAGTGCACTTGGATAATTTTTCAATTTTTGAACCAATGTATTATTTAAGACAATTAATTGCATAGATACTAAAATCACAGTTTGATGGTTTTTGGCAAAAAGCACTCACTCATGTAACTTAAAGCCTTGTCAAAATGCAGAATATTTCCATCAACTAGGAAAGCTTACTTGTCCTATTCCCATTGAAACAGCAAGGTCTGTTTCAAATCCAGGAGGCTACTAGTATTCCATTCATCTTACCCTAGATTCTTTATCTCTTTTTCTAAATTCCAGGATAAATATATCCACATAGAATATGCCCTTTCTGTCTAGTTTCCTTTGCTCAGTATCACATTTTGGAGAATCATCCGGGTTTTGCATATTTGTGGTTCGTTCCTTTTATTGATGAACACAAGGTCACTTTATGAATATACCACAATTTAGCTATTCTTCTAATGAACATTTGGGCTATTTCTAATTTTGGGCTATTATCAATAAATCTGTTATGAAGAGATTTTTAAAAATCTTTGAATAGGGCCAGGTTTATCTATGCATCAGCCTTCTCAAGTCATCTCTTTATTCTTTGATTCCTGTTCATTATCGTACATTAAAAAATCATGATGCTTTGAAACACTGTCAGTTTAGCTCACTATAATGTTTTCAGAATAATTCTACCAGCAGTGACCTGATAGATGAGGGGGACAGGAGATTGTCACCTGTCTCTTCTCCAGGTGTGCTAACATCACTCGCATGTGTGGGAGCAGCAGGAACCCCACTCACCAGCACTGCACTCTTCATTGCAGGGGCAGCACTGGCAGATGTGGGGCTCACGTGGTAGACTCATCTCTAAGATGCACAAGACCACATTGAGAAGATGTTACTGCTGGATTATAAGTAATGTTCAAGTAGCAAGAGAGATTTGTGCATAAGTAATTGCCATGCAATGTGACAAGTATAATAATGAATTCTTCAACAGGTATTACAGCAGCACCAGAAAGAATAAATATTTCAGAATATTGATTGATTCCTGCAATCTGTCTTAATGTTTAAGTGGGAATTATCTAGGCTGAAAGTGGTGACATTTGCAGGATTCCAAGTATAATGAAATCAAAAACACAGAAATGGAGGCTGGAATTAGCATGGTGTGTGCAAACACAACGTATATATTTTTATGTCACTTAACATAATTTCATTAACATTTTCCATATTTCACATAATCTGCATAATCAACATGTTTAAAGGTTCCATACAACTCTCTCAAATAATAATTTAGAACATTGTAAGGGTAATTCATTTGCTTCTTTCTTTTTTTTTTTTTTTAACATGGGCAGGCACCAGGAATCGAACCCGGGTCCATGGCAGGCAAGCATTCTTACCTGCTGAGCCACCTTGGCCTGCCCTCATTTGCTTCTTTCAAAAGATATTTCCAGTTTTAACCATGAAAGATATTGTAGCTCAATCACACAAGTGGATAGATAAGACATATGCTTTTTAGTATGATACATTTTATTATGCTATTTTTCTCCCCATGAAATGCTAGGCGTGTTTATTCTTTATAAATAAATGGCACACTTAGTCAGCAAAGCTTTCCTATTTTGAGCTATAGAACTTATATCAAATAATTCCACCATAAGAATGTTACTTTTCTTATCTATTCACTGTTAAATTGAGAACCATTTATATCCAAACTGTGCTCCCAAAGCTATCTCCTGTGTGTCAAAGAAATGTATTAGCGTTGAACAAAAATTTATTTTTGCTGATTCAGAAATAACAAAAAATTCTATATATTTATCTATCCAAGTAACATTCAAATTTCATCTGCCCACACGTCCATTCACCCATCCATCCACCCATCTGTCTCTCATCTGTCTATCATGTTTGCCCTGAGGTAATTAATTAGCAGATTCTCAACAAGGTTTTCAAAGATGAATAACCTTATATCCAATATGCCAATATGATTGACAGACTAAGAATATTCAGGTGAATGATTCTATCCTAAAGGTGGTGTGAGACAGGAGTGTCAAAGAATACAAACGACTTTCAGGCCTTTGACATACACATGATTTGATGTTATCACCAATGATTTGCAATTATTTGATTAGATAATTGCATAGAGTTAGAGAATTTAAATTGAATGATATTTATGCCTCATGGAATGAATTCTCGAGCTATGTCTATTTCCTTTGGATCACCTGAAACTAACAATCTGTGACACATCATGACTTAGATGTCAACACTGCCATGTGTCAAGTGACAAGGGGGTGTCAAGTCATTTCATTGCTTTGACATGAATTCTGTTTTTTCTCAGTTATTCAAAGCCTAAACAAAATTAAATCATGCTTTCTCATTGGGGGGAGAAAGTAAGGGCCAAAATTATCTTTTAATAACATGATAAATAAATTAGGCAAATCAATGTTTCAGATTTACTTATTATTTCTATGAAATGCTTTTTAAATTCTAGGAACAGAATAATAATGATAACATAAAACAGAAGATGACAAAGTACTAGAATTTAGGGCTTATCAGGATACACTATCAAGGTCACTTAATGCAAAAAACAAATGTCAGTGCAGAAGGGTTAGCTGTTTATGTTCCACAGAAAGCATCCGAGGCAAGAAATAAAAGGGATATGCCTTCTTATTTCAATCATCCCAAGAGATGAAATCTTTCCTCTTTTCTGGGTAATTAATGCTGGATATTAGCTACCATTAAGGTCATATTTGCTTAATTTGCTGGAATAAAATTTAGGCTTTATTTTATCATTCTTTTAAGCATCTTTCATTTTAGTAACCATGAAATTTACAGTACGTATGCTTTCTAAAATATTAAGATTGTCTTGGACTTCTGGATATGTAGATACTTCAAGGCTATTTGTAAAATGTCATCATTTGGTTCAGCATGTTATACTTAACCTATCAAAGAAATTTGGGCTCCATTTTCTTACCAGCCCTAACCCTCTGTCACCAGAAAAACTGAAAGGGATTGTATAACGGCTCAACCCCAGTTGTCAGCAGGTAACTTCCCTTCTTCAGACTAACCATTATGTCACACTACAAGTAATTAATGAGTTGAGCAAGTTGCTCGGGATTTGAAGGAATTATCTGTGATTCATATCAATAAAAGAAAATTGCAGAGAGTTTAAATACATGAGGACCTTTCATGAATTGTAACACTCCTAAATAACTCCATTTATATTATTTTTGTTATTATTTGCTTGGTGCCAGTGAACAGAGGATAGAAATATCTATCCAAGGCCAACGTCACAAGCTCTTTAATCCAAGCGATCACAATCCTCCTTTTACAATCATTTAGCTGCTTGCTTAAAATTTTCTTTAGGAATGGGTCTCTTGATGTAATTGGGACCAACGTTTAATCCAGTCAACCTCAGACAAGGGGCTGGAGCAGATGAAATGAAATTGGTAAGGAAGTTGGTATGGTAGAATATTGACTGAAAGTTTAAGTAAAGATGTTAATAGTATTTTTAGCATTACATTTACAACAATTAATATACAGTAAAATAATCACTTGGTTCCATAACCTTTGTGGGTCTGTTGAGTTGGACCTCGTTTTCCTCCCAGCATGTACAGACCGCGCTGGCCAGCATCTCCTTTATTTGTGCAAGTCTAGTTGGTCACCTTAAGTCCCCGTTCTGAGGTGCCCCGGACCTTGGCTGACACGACCCCCAAACAACCGCTTCTTCACTCCATAAGAAAAGCCGTGCATCGATACCCCAACCCTGGGGCGATTTTTCTCTTGCTCTTTTCCTGTTCATGATGCAGAGCCTTTTGTTTCAAATGCTACATTTGCTTATATTAACTATTTAATCTCACTTATAACTCTGAAGAATACCCTTATCCATAGAAAGAGAATAGATCATAATTTATGCTTGCCTATATCCTCTATTACTATGAGCCTGCTATTAGGTAATAAATATTTAAACATGCATTGGAATAAATCATGACACTAACATTTAATTTTAATTGTTTCCTTGGAGCTATCACAGTTTAATTTCGCTTTTCCATAATGCCACATTTTTATACTAGATTGCAGAAAAGTCCAATGTCAGAAATATTAAATAAGCCAGTTTCACAAAAACAAACAAACAAAACTTAGTTGAGATGCTAAAGGAAAAAAATAATTCAAAAATTCACATCTATAATAACTGTTTGGAAGCATTAAGTAGATGAATGATAGACTCAGTAATCTGTGACATAAATTGGTTGGCTAAATAGAAATGCAATAGGATTTTATGAACATCAGTAACTATTTCTTCAGACTCTGATGCACTATCTTATGGAAGAACAATGTTCCCTCTGAGAACAACTAGAAATCTAGATAATTTTTTCTAAAATATGTATCTAATGGCTTTGGAGAGCTGAGACAGCACTAATGAAAGTCCCAAGCTGGAAACTATCCTGAATTCTATCAGCAGATGACTAGATAACAACTTTGGTACATCTGTGAGTACCTTTCGGCTGGGGGAAATTTGGCCTCCACAGGGCACATTTGGCAATGTTGGAAACTTTAGAGATTGTCACAGCCTGGAGATGCTGCAGGTATCTCGAGTGTGGAGCTAAGGCTGGTGCTGAGCAGCCAACTATGATAGGAGAACCCCCAGACTAAAGAGTTCTTTGGTCCAAATTGTCAATGTCACCAAGCCCAAGAAACCATAGACAACACAATGAAATATTATATTGTCCTGAGAAGCAACAAATCAGTGCTATACACAAAACACTGATTACTTTCACAAACATAAGTTTGAGTTTGACTAGCCATAAATATTCTATAATTTCATTTACCCAAATTCAAAGCCTAGGTAATACCAATCCATAGTGCTGGAAGGCAGGGTGTGGGCTCCACTGAGGCCACGGTGACAGAAGATCCAGACATTGCTTTGCTTTTCAAATGGGTGTGTTCACCTTTTGAAAATTTATTGAGCTGAAAAATTATAATTTGTATTCATAAAAATGCATTGAAATTTTTCATTGAATCTCTAGCCAGCAATATATGCTCATATGTCAATATTATTAAGATGTAATAATATTTATCATTTCGACTTTAGCAAGGCAAACTCAATTTCCAAAAAGCATGAAGAATGCTGTTTAAAGTGAAATAAAATAATCTAAATAGATGTCATTTTTCAATGCCTAGATATGTGTATGTGTGTGTGTGTGTGTGTGTGTGTGTGTGTGTGTGTGTGTGTTACATTGTGAAAGAGATCTTTTCCAGGACAATATTTAAAAATCATTCTAACTGCCTACGCCTATTTTTTTATTTCCTTTCAAAAGCAAGGTCCTTCAAAGTTGTTTTTCATTTCTTAAAAAGTAACTTCGCTTCCACAAGAATAATAAAATAGACAGTCTATCAGGACAGCCTGCAGTGAAATACCATGGCAACAGATACTTTGGCTGGATCTCTTTGACCCTGGGCAAATCTGTCCAAGTCTGACAAATTCAGTCCCTCCAATTTGCCGTCAGAAATATTAACATTATAAAAGGAATAGTACTTTGTGTTGCTCATATATTTAGCTAAGAAATTAAGTAACGATGGTGTATTGAAATAAGTCACTTGATCAAGAATTATTTGTAGATAGAACTGAACAATAATTTTATTAAATTGCTATATGGTAAGTATAGATATATAAATTATTTAGCTAGATTAAGAAAATCAGCATGGGGATTTGTATATACTTATAAGTGTTTGCACAGTTCTGACAGAACTAAGACTGGAGAATTGAATACTGGGTGGTAATTGACTCTATAGAATAATAGATCTTCATTATAAACAAGGTATGTGTGTGTGTGTGTGTGTGTGTATAAATATCTGCCAGTAAAAAAAAAGTTTATATCTACTGGATTTAAGATGAATAATTGTCTTGCTTAAATTCAATATTCTCAAGTGTGTTTTATTGATTAGCACCACTTATGCCTTCCCTACTCAAGGGAGATTTAAAGGAGAGCATGGGGGTACAGACTTGAGGGAGGAGACGTAGGAGAGGAGGGGGAAAGCAGAAGAAGAACTTAAGGAGACTGAAAGAGAGTAAGTTATATTGTAAGGAGGAGGAGGAGAGGATAAAGAAGAGTAGACAGGAGACCCAGGAGAAGACCCAAAGACCCAAAAGAAGACTATATTTTCAGCCTGCCATGAAGGTGGGTGAGGCCATGTGACTGACTCTCTTCCAGCACATGAAATTGTAGGCCCTTCTCCCCTTTCCTGTACCCTGGAGTGACTGTCAACAGGAGCTGCAGGTGCAGAGAATTAACACAGGAGTCAGGGATCCTAGTACTTAGCTACTATAGCAACAGGCTGTGACCTACTCTAGGACTTTTAAGTCAGGAAAAGCAAATGCCTACCTTGTGCAAGCCATTTTTCAGGTCTGCATTCCTCACAGTCAAAACTATCCTAATACAAAACCCACTCAAGGGCCAGACTTGGAGCTGGAAACTCAGCAGATGAAGATGACTTCAAAATGGCCCCAGCACTCAATAAGCTTACAGTCTAGAAATGGAAGATTAAATATTAAAATAAGTGCAATAAATATTATAAGCATTACAACATAAGCATTACAAATATTATAAGCATTACAAAATATAGTACTAGAAAAAAAGATCATGTAACACTTCATAAGAGAGAGGACCTTGAGTTGAAATTTGTCTCTTAACAGGTATCCCTGGTAGATCAGAGACCTTTCCAGATAAAGCAAACCTCATCCTAGAAGACATAAAACCACTGAATACATAATTCCTATAAGTGTAGGTGGGCCAGTTTGAAAGGATGTATGTATCCTAGAAAAGCCATGTTTTAATCCTAATTCCATTTTGTAAAGGCAGCCATTTCTTCTAATCACTATTCAGTACCTTATGTTTGAAACAGTAATTAGATCATCTCCCTGGAGATGTGACTCAGTCAAGAGTGGTTGTTAAACTGGATTAGGTGGAGATGTGGCTCCACCCATTCGGGTGGGTCTTGATTAGTTTACTGGAATCCTATAAAAGAGGAAGCATTTTGAGGAATGGAGGAGATTCAGAGAGAGCAGAGAATGCTGCAGCACCATGAAGCAGAGAGTCCACCAGCCAACGACTTTTGGAGATGAAAAAGGAAAACGCCTCCCAGGGAACTGGAGAGAAAGCAGCAGATTTCACCATATTCAACCTTTGTCCTTCCAACTGGAGAGAGAAATCCTGAACTTCATTGGCCTTCTTGAATCAAGGTATCTTTTCCTGGATGCCTTAGATTGGCCATTTCTATAGACTTGCTTTAATTGGGACATTTCCACAGCCTAAAAACTATTAACCAGCAACTTATTAAATTCCCCTTTTTAAAAGCCATTGAGTTTCTGGCATATTGCATTCCAGCAGCTAGCAAGCTAGAACAGTAGGCAATATATTCCCAAGTCACAGACCATGAACAGGAGAAAAAAGAAAAAGAAAGTGATGGGGCCATATGAATACATGAAAGCCAAATATGGAGACATTTGTAGGGTAAAGTAAGGAATTTAGACTTATCTCCTAAGCACTGGTGGGATCTTTGGAGAGTTTTAGGTACTGAGATGCTCATTTTTATCAAATATCATTTCCCCTTTTACTTTTCTAATTTGGTGCCTTAATAGTGAATGATTTTCAGTCCATTTTTAACCAGACCAACTTTCCTGGGCTAGCCCTTGTACCATGGCATGCACTCTATTTGCTGATTGCCTGCTTAGGAGATGTTTGTCTTGAGAACCACTTGAGAACTATTGGTTTGCACCTTTTCTTTCTTATAATATCATTTAAAGTTTATATATCAAGATAATCATGGCCTGATAAAATGAGTTGAGAGCCTCTTATTCTACTTTTAAAATACACATATATATTCTTTTTCTTCCTCTAAATTCTAGAAATTTTTTTTTTCTGTGATACCATCTGTGCTTGTAGTTTTCTTCATGTGAAGGATTTTACTTTAGGATTCAATTGCTACTATATATAAAAGCATAGTTAGTATTTCTATTTTATCCTGTATAATTTTTATTTTTAAGTTCTTTTTTTCCTTTTTAAATAAGTTGTCCAAATTATTAACACATATCTACAGTAGCACTCCAATTTTCATTCTTGATATGGGTCTTTTCTGTTCCCTCTCTCCCTCTCCTTCCCCTCTCTTTCTGCATCTTTGTTAGTGGATCCCCCAAAGTCAACAACTTGAATAATCTTTTCCAAATTTTGTATTTGTTGAGATTCTTTCTTACATGTCTCTTTTCTATTTCATCATTTTTTCCTTGCATTTATTTTTACTTTTTCTCATCTCTAATTTCCTTTAAAAGAACTTACGTATTTGTCTCCCACAAGTTTAGGTATGTCATATCGTTAATAAGATGCGCTTCGATTATTTATTCCATTGTGATATCTTCTTGGACTCCTGAGTTATTCTGTGTGTCATGGAAATATCCAAACATTTACATATTTTTACCTTCTTTCAGTAATTAAAGTAATTAATATCTTTAGAAAAGATCTCGTCTTTGTTTTACTGTTTTCTTAATGAACAAATGCAGACTCTGGACATTCTACAGATAATATATTGGCATTAATTGCTACACATAAAGAGAGCTATAAATAGGTGAAGTGAGAGGGAAATAAATAGATTCTAGCCAAGTGTGGGTATGAGCTGTTCTTTTACTGACAGATGAGTACCTTAATCTATGAAATAATCAACATAGGTCATTAAGGTTGTTATTTTTATTTAGAAAACAAACTTTCATATGATAAATGTTAGATGTGGTACTTTCAGTCTTAGAAATAAAGAAAACCCAGAATTCCCTTGACTAGGGTTTGTTCATCTCCAATTATTTTGCTCATGAACACTGGAAAGTTTACCCAGTGTGAGAGTACTCCTTAGTGTTAACTATAAAAGCAACACCTGGTCTATTCATCCGTTTAATAAATATTTATTGAGCAGTACTCCGTGCCAAACAGAGCTCCAGGCCTGGGGAAACTGTGGTAAATGGAAGCACTAACTGTTTTTTCCTGTGGGGGTTACATTGCAGTTGAGGGAGATTGTCACCCAGGAAATAAAGCTTAATATATTGGGGGTTAAGCACTATGGATAGGAGCGTGAGTGGCAGGAGAGGCAGCTACTTCAGAGAACTTGGATTAAGACCACCTCAGTGATTTTTGAGGATAAATTTGAAGAAAGGGAACACGAAAGATATGTCACTAATTTATAGAAGATTCTCCAAGGAATAGAAAGCAGTGTGAGCAAAGCCTCTGAGCTGGGGACAGAGTTGACATAGATGAGAAAGAACGAGAAGCCAGACCTGAAACTGAAGGAACAGGCTGGGGACTGAGTTTGCGTTGGGTAGTGTATTGCAAGATCTGGAACTGAGATGCGATATTAACGTGCTGCCTTGACGTCCTGGAGCCTCCCGGGCCTCCGATGCCTAGTCAGGAGCGCCCCAGCTCTCGCCAGACGTACCCCCCACCCCTCCTGGCAGGAAAGGCTCTCCCTCCCAGGTCCCCCATCGGCCGACCAGCTGCCCTCCACCAGTCCCTCAACCTTACAGGCTCCACCTCCCAGCCAGCTCTGACCAATCCTTTCCTCCCGTGGGAAACAGGGGCCGCCACCCATCAGTCACCACAAATCCCACCTCCCCATCTCCTAATGGTTCACTCTGCTCGCTAGTGGGATGCCATGTCCTCGCGCCCCAGCCTGGGAGTGTGCAGTGCCATCTGCTTAAGACAGGGGATACCCCGCACCCGGAACACAGGGTGCACAGGCGGTGGCGGGAACAGCCCGGGTGCGCTAAGTGGTTCGCTGGTCATCTGATGTTACAGAAATCCACTGGAGGCTTATAAGCCAATGAATCGCACAACTCTACTGATCATTCCGAAGATCACCGGCTGCTTTTTGGAACATCGACCTTAAGGGGACACTGGTAAAGGCAGGAGGCCAGAGAGGAGCCCGTTACCCCTCTCCAGCCCTTTCCTTCTTGTTGGTAGAGAGGGTAGTGAGATAGAGTTAGATTTGGGGTTTTTGCGGGTGCAATGCCACGATTTAGTGATGAATTTTATGTGTCGTATGCAGGAAAGAAAAGGTTCAAGGATGAGTTGGTTTTAGGGAGCAGAATAAAAAAATAAACGGTGACTTACTGAATGTGAAATACTGGGGAAAGAGGAGCAGTTTAAAGAGAGGATCTAGAAGTTTGGTTTCAGAAATTTTAAGTATGAGAGATCCATTTGACATCTATCTCACACCTCAAATTTGTATTTAAATAAATACATTGTCTTGACCTGGATATACAGTCTTGAGTTTAGAGAGAAGTAGGAACTTGGAAAACTTGGAGTCATTGAGTGTAGAAACTTCAAAATAAGCCCTAGTTGTAAGGCTTCTTCCCAAACCCATGACAGGTACACAAGCTAATTAGCACAAGCTAACCACACACAGCAACAGCAGAAAGGTACGAGGATGTGGATAATGCTCTGAGGGGGCCTTCAATTTGCATAAAGCTTTCAAGTGTGCCTTCACCAGCGTCGTCTAAGGATAAAGCCTGCTTGTCAAGATGCTGTCCGGTACTCAGTGTTTTCTTCATCTTTCTGGCATAAACTCTATTCACCTTAATTAGTGGCACAGGCCATGTGATTTGGTCTGGATAGATTTAAATAAAGCTTAATGTATTGGCGGTTAAATGCTATGGAAAGGGGTATGAGCGGCAGGAGAGGCAGATATCAGATTGCAGTCCACTCAGCTCTAAAGTGAACTGAGAAGTTGAAGTCAATTCTGTGACCCAGTAAGTGCGGGATCATTAAAGATTGTTAGAATTTTCCTCCAGGCTTTTACATTGATTTGGCTCATATTCATAGAAATTCAAAAACTTGGATATTTTTCTTTAAACACTCACATTTATCCACCATATCCAATATATCAATAATGTAATTTTGTAGAAATACTAACACTCAATCTTCCCAAGTCATATTTTAGTGATTTAACTAAAATAAGATCAACTTTGATTATATAGAAAGGTAATACAAGTATGGGAGCAAACGCAGCCGTAAGTAAACAAATAAACTGGTTAAATTAGAAATGCTGGCCTGAAGCATGCATCTTACCAAGGAATGTTTTCACTATATATCAGGAAAGGCAGGATGTATGTAAAATCACCCGTCAAATGAGGGGAGTTGGGCAGGCCACCGTGGCTCAGCAGGCAAGAATGCTCACCTGCCATGCCAGAGGACCCGGGTTCGATTCCCGGTGCCTGCCCATTAAAAAAAAAAAAAAAATGAGGGGAGTTGTCTAAAAAATCGTATTGTATGTGGGTCTTATGTCCACGTTTGTTTTACGCAAATATTGGCCCTTTCTTACATGAAAAGATGTTCCTTACCATTTTTCATTAAATAATTCTCATGAAACTAACAATGAGCTATCACCACACACCAAAAATATAAATCACCATGGATCCATATATAAGTCCATATATAAATAAATGATTGAATCAATCAATAAATGGGGCAGAATAGAAAAATCTCCATAGAGATGAGACACTTCCTTTAAAATTCAGTGCTGCATTGAAAATCTATAGTCTTATATCAGCATACACACAGATGAGTGTGTGTCTTTATGTGTGTGTGTGTAATAGATAGATTTTCTAAGGCTTCTGCATTTTTTTGCCTGACCTAAAAGACTATCTCTATTTCATACATATAAAACAGATATCCCACATTGAAATTCAATTTATTGCTTTCATTATTTTCGTATTGAAATCATTGGTCTGCCTGGAACTTATTTTTAAAAATGAAATAGGGAAGGAAGCCAATTGTTTTCTCTTGTCATATATCCAGTGGTTGGAATGTCATTCGTTGGATAAAATTTTCTTTCACAATTGACTTGAAAAGCCATCTTTAAAATGCCCTAATTGCAATAATCTTTGTATTAACTCTAATTCTAGATTCAATTTGCCTTTCAAACGTTTTTAAAATAAGAAACTAAGTATGTAATTGATTGCAAAATATATTATATTGAAAAAAAGAGTGCATAGAGTTGATATTAAAGAGATCCTTAAATAAAATCTACTGAATATTGAAAAAAATCTTAGAGAAATAGCTCTTAAAGGAGAGATTTCTGTCTCTAGAGCGCTAGCTGACTGACTAGCAGGCACTCTAAGCTTCTTAATTTTCATTGTATTGCCTGACCTTTTCCTCCTTTCTACAGAGAACTTATTTTTAAAATATATTTTATCTTCCTTGCCATCATTGGGGGGTTATTTTTAATAATACAGGAATACAAACACTAACAAAGGGGTAAACAATTTGTTAGATATATTTTAATGCATTCAAGCTGAAATGCATATTCCTGCCACGAACATACTTTAAAATACTTCTGTGTTTTAATATTTATTTGGACTAGTGAATAAGCACAATAACCTCACTTTACCAATCTTCATTTTAGTTTTATCCTTTAATTTTTAACGTCCTTCAATTGAGACGAAAACTTAGCAGCCCCATTAGGTGTGAGAAATAGCGATTTCCTTTTAGGGTTAACAAATCTACTGCCAGTATTTTTTAAAGAACCTCAGAGCTAAAGCCTTTTTCAGTTCTTATGACAAGATTTATCTGTTCTTCCTTAGTTCTTACACAATTCTTCAAAATTTCTTTCAATAAAATGAAAAATGGCAGAATTGATACATACAAATCTATTTAAAGTGCTACATGAATTGTGTTTAGCTAATTCATCCATCAACGCTGGGAAGTAATGCATAAGAGAATGTTTCTAAATCCTTGTCATGCAGAGCAGAGCAGATTAGCTGCATAACTGGCAGACATATAGGGCAACATTTTATAAATATGACAACGTTGGGTAGGAATATCTTGCAAAATGTATTAACCATTACAATTCAAGTCATTCAGGACATGCTATAACCACTTTGTAAAATTAAGAGAGAGAACTGACGTGTGAGATATTTTGATGTATTATAATGTTGAGTGTGGCTCTTTAATGGGCCAAATCTTTCTAGATTTATAAATAAAACATTTCCTCATCTTACGATAGTGAAGGGAAGTAAATTTATGCATCAAAAAAAATAAATCATACACTTAACTTCTGTTTGAAGTTGGAATCTTTCCAGAACATCTTTTTCCAATAGTACTAAATTGAGATAATATTTGAAGGAGTGCATTTTCTCACAAATCACCAGGATCATTTAATTGAGGGTGATAGGACATGAGCACCACACTCCAAGAAAAAGAGTGAATATGCAGTAGATAAAAAATATTTTAATAACTTCAGCTGTTTTCTAAGGCCATTGCATTAACATTTCATTGCCTTAAAATTAAGGCAGAATAGTAGCTTCTGGTTGATATGGAACTGTCCATGAGAAGTTTTCCTGATTATTAATTCTTGTCACATTTTCCTTCCACCTTCCTCTCTCTTTCTTTAGGATAAAAAAGTAATCATTGTATGAAACATTAAATTAACTGAAGACAAATATTGAAAAGATCTAGTGTTGCCACTAGATTGAAAGGAAAGGATACTAACATAATAGAACAAAGTTATAGGAAGAGTAAAAATCTTTAGTAAAAGTAATGGCATACATAAATATAAATGCCAGTTCTATTACATTTTGGTTTTAACCACACTTCTTACTTCATATTGGATCTAAAATGCCAATGCATAAACTAATGGTTTTGAACTTGCAATATGTAAATATGTTGTTTGTGAAAGGAAATATTTAAATATGGGGTGACAGAGAGGTATAGGAACATAGTGTGTGCATGCTATTGAAGATAAGTTGGTGTTTCAGTTTGGTAAAGCTGCCAGAATGCAATATAACAGAAATGACTGACTTTAACAAAGGGAATTTATCAGGTTACAAATTTACAGTTCTAAGACCAGGAAAATCTCCAAATTAAAGCATCAAGAAAAAGATACCTTCTTTGGGTAAAGGCTGATAGCTTCTGGGGTTCCTTGGTCACATGGGAAGCACATGAGGATGTCTGTTTGTCCTTCTCTCCAAAATATCTCTGAGATTCAGTGGGTCCTTTCTTGTTTCTTATGTGGCGTTTCTGTCCCTGAGCTCTCTCTCCATTTCACCTGCCTTTTATCCTGTCATAAAAGACTCCAGTAATGGGATTAAGACCCACGGTGAATGGGCTGGGTGATATCACTATGGAAACAATCTAGTTAAAAAATCTGTTAGATCTTTATCAGATCTGCCTGCCACAAGAATTGATTAAAAGAACATAATCTTTTCTGGCATATGTAACATAATCAATGGGGAATAACAATGACAGATAGTACATTATCCTTGACTGTATCTAATAATAGAGGAGAAAATCCCCAAAAGGACATTATTGGGGCATATCAAAATTGACAATAGAGATTGTAAGCTTTATATCAATATTAAATATCCTTAACTTGATAAATGTACTTACAGTGGTTACATAAGTGAATAGCCTTGTTGTTAGAAAATGTGCATGGACATATAAGGTTTTCAAAGAGCATCATGTATACAACATACTCCTAATGGCTAAAAAATAAATACAAAATGTGTAGAAAGTTAGAATGATATGGCAAACATAGCTAAATACTAAAAGTTGGTGGATCTGGGTATCTGTGTGTGGGTTTGTTGGAGTTCTCTGTATGGGGTTAGTATTATTTTCTTTAAAAAAATATGTTTATTGAGATATCTTCATGCACCATATAGTCCATCCAAAGTATATAGTCAGTGGCTTACAATATCATCACAGAGTTGTGTTTTCATCACAATAGTCCTTTCTAGAACATTTGCATCACTCTAGAAAAAGAAAAAAGAGAAAACCCATACATCTCATACCCTTTACCCCTTGCTCTCATTTACCACTAGTATTTTAATCGACAAGATTGGTATTATTTTTACAACTGTCCTATAAGTTTGAAATTATTTCAAAATTAAAAAAAAATCTTACTAGATCCTGGTTCATTGTATTCCATTCAGTTCCATGAAACAATTCTTTTATAGACATAATTCTCATATTTGCTACACTTTGGAGTTTTTGTTTGTTTGTTTGTTTTGCTTTTTGTACTTCTCCCTGTCCTTCTCAATTTAATTGTGGTTCTATAGGCTTGCTTGTCTGTGATTTAGGCTCTTTTCTCAGATCATGGGTCTAAATGAAATCAATTACTGATTGATTCAATTTCTGAAGGCACCAACATAATCCCTTCAGAGATTTTAAAACATCTTTGGCATGTGAAACATTTCTAAATTTTACCTTTTACTCTCTAGAATTGATCAGCAGTTGCCTCATATAATTCTAAAGTTTTCCCTCTTCTTGCCTTCTAGTACACTTGCCAATTCTTACTGAAATTTCTCTCTCAATAATTTGCAAGAGGCAGTGAACACTAACCAATCCTCCATAATAATAATTTATTTTCCAAAGAATTCAAATTCATTGTCATATGAACATCCTTCCAAGTTATCATAGGCTATGGTTTTTCCCAAATGTTTTGACCATGGCATAATATTGATCACTACCTTTTCACACAATGACTTGGTGTGTAAGCCAATATCAACAGTAGTTTAGGCTTTGACTTTGATTTTGTGGTTTTGTCCAGAGCAGCTCACTCTTGGTATCAAATTCTAAATCAATCAGAGTGGGTAAGGCTATGGTGTTATTATTAAAGTTTTTTTCTCATTCCTGCAACATTAATGGAAGGGTTCTCTGTTAATGTCGGAGGGGTTACCAGCAATACTAAACATATTAAACATGCTAAGAAGTCAAGTGGTGTATCTCAAATTGACTTTCAAAGGTTTGCTATGCCCTGACACTCATCATTTTCATGCACATTTCACTGGCCCATGATGTCATTTGGCTACGTCAATTTAAAGATGTGGAAGGTATATTCTCCTATCAGATGCACAGAAAGGAAAAACCAAAAATACTTGTTGAATAGGAATCCTTCCTATAGTGTTTGTTTGTTTGTTTTGCATGGGTAGGCACTGTCCTATAGTTTTAGTGTTTGTATGTAGGGAGTTTCGATTTATATATATTTATGTTCATTTATTTGATTTGTTTTTTGGTCTCTATGAAAGTAAAGTTAATTTTTATTATTATTAGTTAGGAAAAGCATAGCACTTATTGACTTTTAGCCCCTGGAAATTTTTATCACATCAATTTCTAAAATGTGTCCAATCATGATAATCATCTTTGAGACACTTAATAAAATTATAGATCTTTATGTCCCTTCAAGAGATTCTGATTTAGCAGGCCTGAGGTAGGCACTTAATGCTGCATCTTTATCAAATACACTATTTTAGATTCCTGAGGCTGCCACAGCAAAATACCAAACATTTTTGGCTTAAAACAACAGAAATTCATTCTCACTAGTTCTGAAAGCTAGAAGCTTGAAATCCAGGTTTCAGCAGGGCCAGGCAACTTCCGCTGGCTTCAGAGGACAAACCTTCCCTACTTGCTCCTGGCCTCTGATGATTGCTTGCAGCTTAAAGGGTTTGACCCACCATTGCCAGCTTTGAAGATGGAAGAGGTGAACCAATGCGTGACACTCAGGGAGGAGGTGGTGGAGGACGTTTTCTCATGAGCAGAATGATCTCCCACTTCTGGTTGAATTAATTCAATTTCTGGATGATGTTTCTGACCCATGCTTCCTATTCTTGGTTAGGTCTGTGCTGCAACAATTGTGAAAATTTGCCTCGTTCATTGAAACCCTTAAAATCAACGACCTATTCAAGCAAACTTCACGTATGGTTGTGTGAATAGCACAAGTTATTGTGCTTTTTAAAAGAGTAAACATTAATTAAAATAAAAATGGAATATTAAAAATCTCTATATTAGATTTAATTAGACTAAAATAATTATTAGATTAGATCAATTATCAGATTAAATATTAAATCTCTATAACTTAAGTATTCTTCATGATTCCATGACAAATAAACCCATTCATTGACTATCAATCACTACTATGTTTTCTGCCACTTAAGATTAGATTAGAGTGTTTCATATAATAGAATGCAATGTCATATAATGCCTTGTAAAAATTTAGTCATTAGGTATATAATTTTCTTTCTAGCTTTTTTCACTCAGCATAATGTTTTTGGCAGTCATCTATGTTGTTGCAAATATCAGTAGTCAATTTGTTATGATTGCTGAGTACTATTCTATTTTATGGATAGCCATAAATTTGTGTTTATTTTCTATTATGCAGTTGATGGACAATTGCAGTATTTCCAATTATTAAGTAAATAGTAGAAATTTCAACTATTACTATTTCAAGTAAAGTGTGAAGTTGCTTTGAATATTTATGTTTTTTGCGTGTGCATATGGTTTCTTTAACTTGGATAGGTTTATCTTGGATAAATTCCTAGGACCATAGATACCGGGTCATTTGGTAAGTATATGCTTATCTGTTGAAGAGATTTCCATAGTTTTTTTAAAAAGTGGTTGAAATATTTGGTCGTCACCCCTGCCAGCAATTTTTTTAACCTTTCTAAAGACTGTGTACAACAGGGTTGGCAAATGTTTTATGTAAAGAAACAAATAGTGAATATTGCAAGTCTCATGAACCAAAGAGGCAAAAATCAAGATTATTATACATTTTTATTTAGAAATAGAGACAACATATTTCTAAAAATGTTTAATGATGACATAAAAGATATAACAACAACAATACAATGCATTTTAACAACACAGGTCTACTAATGACAATGATGGCATTTTTTTTCAAGGAGTGTAACCTTTTGCTTAATTGGGGTTCAAAGTTAATATTTCCTATGATCAAGCTGAAGTGTTTATCTGTAGGAACAATTCTCAATGTGTAGACGTCATTAAAAAATAGGATGTATTTGTTTCATGGGCTATACAGTTTGCCAAATTCTGGTGGAAAGGAAACCTTTATGCTTTCAATTTGCTTTCTCCCTCATGATTAAAAATGTAGAGTCGCTTTTCATGTGCTCAATGGCCAAGCATATGTCTTATTTTATGAAGTGCTGTTTAAAATTTTGCATATTTCTTGAGTTATTTGTCTCTGTATTGCTAGAGTAATAAGAGTAATATATAATGTATATATAGAAAGACAGTATATATGTGTGTGTATATATATAGCATATACATGTAAGTATACACAAGAATATACAAGTATATACAAGAATATATATATACACACATAAATATACTGTCTGTATATATACATTATGTATTACTATAGAATACATTATATATATATACACACACATACATATACACATATATATGTATATATAGAATATAAGCACATATATGTGTATATATAGAATACAAGTCTTTTTTCAGAGTTAAGTATTGCAAACAATTTCTCCCCATTTGTGACTTGCCTTTTCATTATCTCGATGAGTCATTTCAAAGGTCATAAGTTTTCACGGATCACTTTTGCTCCATATCAAAGGAATTATTTCCTAAATCAGTATCATGAAGGCTTTCTACAATGTTTTCTTCCAGAATTTTTAAGGTTGACTTTTTAAAATTATGGTCTGATCCAAATCAAGTTAATTTTGAGGTATGCTGTGAGGTCAGAATGGTCTTTATTTTTATTTCATATGGATGCATAATTGCCCAATTAACCATATTTTGAAAGGCCATCCTTTCTCCCACTGAATCACTTAGGTACACTTTCCAAAATGAGTTAATTATATCTGCATCAGTCTCACTGATGCACACACACACACACACCTGTTGTTTTACTGTGATATCACACCGTCTTGCTCATTGTAGCTGTGATAGAAATCTTGCATTAGCACCAAATGCTCAGATGCTCAAACACTGATACCTAAGGGAGTTGCCCTACTGGATTTCAGACTTGCCCGGGACACATGAACCCTGTTTTCCTTCCAATCTGTTTGTTATAGAATGGAAATGTCTATCGCATGCCTTTCCCACCATTGTGTTTTGGAAGCAGAGAGCATGCTTTCTAGATTTCAGAGGTCCACAGACAGAGAAGCATTTTGCTCCCGCATGGACCACACCTGGAACTGATTTTGATGCTACTTTGGGGTGAAAGTTCCTAATGAAATAATTTAGGGATTTTGAGTCATCAGGGTGGATGAGTATATTTTGCAAGTAGGAAGTCATTTGGGGTGGGGGTGGGGTCCAGAGGGTAGGCTTTGGTAGATTACATCAAAGACCCCAAACAAAATTCATCTGAATCCATGTTCCTGTGGGTGTGAACCCATTTGAAAACAGGACCCTTTGAAGATGAATTGTCAGTTAAGGTGTGGGCTAATTTGTGTATAGGCAGAGTAGGCCTTATAAAAAGAAGACAAAATCAGAGAAAGCCACAGGATGACACCAAGGATATTGCCAGGTGGCGGCAGTAGAGATGTAAGACAAATAACCCCAAGGATTGTGGCATGACATCACCTAACAGCTACATACTTCAGGAAAAAAGAATGACCCTGCCGTCACCTTGACTTGGGACTTCTGACCTCTGAATCCATCATGCAATAAATGCTTGTGATTTACCCCTAACAATTGTGTGATATTTGTCATAGCAGTTCTGGAAAGCTAAGGTTAATATGCTCAATTGTTTTTCTATTTTCTGCTTATTTATTTTCATTATTGTCTTTATTATTTACTTTCTTTTAGTTGTTTTGATTTAATTGGCTGTTCTTTTTTTAATTCCTAGGGCAGAAAGATGGATTATTGATTTGGGAATTCTTTTTTCTTATCTATATATTAAAAGATTTTTAAAAAGTCCTTCTAGATATCATTGAGTTCCACAAAGTTCGATATTGAGTGTTTTTACTATATAAAGGAATACCACCTTATTTTGTTTTCATTTAATTATTGGTGACTGCTTAAACATTTATATATATATATATATTTTATATACCTGAAGTCCAACTTCATATAAAAACCTTGCAACAATGTAGTTTTATTTTTTATCTTCTGATCTTTGTGGTATTGTTTATAATTTACTTTTAAATATGTCATAAACCATAAACATTTGCTATTCTTTTGCTTTAAACACTTATTTTTTAAAAAATATTTTTAAAATAAGGAAATCGTATTTGTTATTTAACAACACAATTACCGTTTTCAGTACTCCTCACTCATTTGTGTAGATAAATATTCCCATCTGGTACCTTTTTTTTTTTCTGCCAGATTGACATTTGTTGTAGTGCGTGTCTGGTAGTAATGGATTCCGGTAACTTTTCCATCTGAAAAAGTCTTTCCTTAGGACCGTAAGTTTGAAAGTAATTTTGGGGGGTATAATATTATAAAGCAACACCAATTTTTCCCAACACTTTGAAGATATTTTCCATTGTCTTCTTGCTTACATTATTTTCAATATGAAGTATACACTAATTATTATCTTTGTTTCTTTGTATATACAAATTTTGTCCTTTTTCTGGCTGTTATAAGATTTTCTCCTCAGCACTAATTTTACACAGTTTGGTTTTTATGTGCCTTGGAGTAGTTTTCTTCATGATTCTTGTGGAATTTGAACATGTGAAATTTGAGCTAGAAATAAAAAATAGTAACACATAAAAGCAGTGAATAAAATAGGAAATATGATTCTATAGATATAAGAATAAATGATATGGTAAATTGAAAATTTGATATAAAACCAGGAATTTTATATTGTTTCAAAGTACTCCCACACAAAATATTTATTTGGTACAGAGGGAAAATGGTAGTTTTACAATGGGGAAACTGGCAAATGCCATCATGAATAATTGGTCAAGTAAAATCATCAATAATGTGACTCATTGAAATTATGTGTCAATACATAAAACTAGATAAGATCTCAGTATCATTTATAATATAGTCTAATCGAAATGCATTTATAACCATGAGAAAACATCAGACAGACTCAAGATGTGGAACATTTTGTAAAACAATCAGACTGTAGTCTTCAAAAACTTCAGAGTTATGAAAAAATATGTTCGAATGAGAACTGGCACAGAATGACAGAGATTAAAAACACAAGGAAATTAAACCCAAGCTGTGCTTTTGAACTGCATTCTTTTGCAATTAAGCATAATATTGGAACAATTGATGAAACATGGTTTTGGTCTGAGGCTGTGTCAACGTTAATTGCCTGATTGTGATGGCTGCAGTTGGTTATGTAGGAGAATGTCTTTGTTTTTGAAGGAAGTTGTCGTACTTAAGAGTTGACAGGGTATTAAATCAGCAACCTGCTTTAAAAGGGTTAGGATAAGGCTGATCTCAGAACTTTACTTTTAAGTAGTCTATTCTTCTGTGATTGTTTCATAACAGTTTTAAAAAATACATTATGAATATATCCACGATTATATTCTCATTTTATTTAAATGTGTATGTATGTTAGAAAGTGGGAGAGAATGAGGGAGGGAGAGAGAGAGAAGCACTATTATAAATGACTGTGGGATGGGATTAGATTAAATTTGGAAAACAAAAACTATCATGCCTACAAAATATTAATTCTTTTGCATTAGCCCTCTCTTTATACAAATTAAAACATTAAGAATATTTTTTCTGCTCTTACTTCATATGATAATCTTGGTATGTAATGAAGTTATTGATTTAGCATAATCATTTATCTTACTATTTCACAAAACTGTTATTTTAAATGGGCTTTATATTTTGGAACAATTCTGCATATACAGAGAAGCTGCTGTTGGTACAAAGAATTGCCTTAAACCCTTTGCCCAGTTTCCCCTATTGTAGTATCTTATCTTATCATAGCTCATTTGAAAATTGAGAAACCAGTACTATAATCAACTACATAAACTACATGCTTTCTGTGGACATGACCAGTTCACCAGTAATTTAATTCTTCCAATTCAGGACACAGTCCAGGATCCCACATTGCATTTGGTTGCCCTGGCTTCCTAGACTTGGTGGTATGTGGCAATTTTCTGTCTACTTGCTTTCCATAACCCAGCAGATTTTAGGAATTCTAGGCATGTAAATTTGTCTAATGTCTCCTCCTGCTTAAACTGGGAGTATGCTTTTTCAAACAGAGTAGTTCAGAACTGAATTCCTTTACTCATCACATCTAAACAGGGTAAACGACATCCACATAGTACCACTGGCCAGGCTGACTTCCATCAGCTGGTAATGGAAATAGTTTTCATGTTTGTTTTCACTTTCTTTGTTCTTTGGAAGGGCCACTAAATTTAAACCCACTTTGGGGAGTGATTAATTTCTATCTCTTAGAGAAGGAACTATCTATGTGTAATATTTGGAATTCTTTTGTAGGGGAGTTATTTTTTTTCTATTTTTCCCCACATTCTTTTACTTATTTAGGCATAATTTACATGATTTTGTAAATTATGGATGCATATTTACTTTATTTGATTTTAACTTAATATACATTATTTTTGTTGTTCAATTTTATTTTCCATCTTTGGACATTGGGAGCTGTTCCATATTGACTCTTTTGTCCCTTTTCTATTTCCATTTTTTAATAATTTCATTGTTTGTGTATTTATTTATTTATCATCCTTCACATTCTATTCTGGTATCTTCCAGCACACTGGTTGGTGTTTTTACTTTTTAAAATTTTTCTGGTTATATTCAAACTCTTGAAAATTAAAAAGTATGTGTTTTTATTTCAAAATTTCTAAAATTTACAAAGATTCTGCACCCACTTAGCACTGATATTTCCCCCTTCCCCATTTTCTGTAACTATTTAAAATTTTAAGTTAATTCTTATAATTGCTAATTGTAGTCTAATTTCAAACATGTATTCACTCATACATGTATTTAAAAATTGATTTATATTCCAGAACATCATTTCTAGTATGATAATATGGGCAATGTACCAGACAAGCATGGCCATGAGAGGGTGTGTTTGTCCCATCAGAGAAATAAAAAAAAGTGGCAGGTACAGAGACAGAGTGATCCGTGAAGGATACCGCCTGAAGGCCTCTCTCAGCTAGCAATTTAACAGAGACTGAAGGAAGGGATGGTGTGGGATGTGCAGATTTCTGTTAGAAATGTTTTCTGTGTAGGGTGAACAGTAAGTGAAAAAACCCTGAGGTTGAAGCTAGTTTGTAGTAGGGGCGTCCTGGAAGCAGCAAGGAGCCAGGGCATCTAGGACAGTGTGAACCATGGAGAGCAGGAAGGGATAATGTCTTTGGAAGGATGAGGAGGGCAGTATAAGATCATTGCATTTTTGTCTCCATGAAACAGCACCATTGAATGGTTTTCAGTAGGAAGAGTGTCATGGAGGCCAAGTGAAGGGTGCTGTTTAAGTAGGCAGGCTGCTATGACAAACACCACACAAGGGGTTGAGTTAAACAACAGGAATGGATTGGCTCATGATTTCTGAGGCAAGAATCCAAATCAAAACATTAGCCAGCAGTCTTTCAGTTCTTTGGCTTTCCCATCACATGGCAATGTTCTCTTCTTTCTTTCTCAGGTTCCTGCTGACTTTTGGCTTCTCTCTATGGCCTTGCCTGACTCTGGCTTCTGATTTCTTCTTTTAGTAGTCCTCCAATAATCTGTCTTAAGATCCAACCTCATCAACCTTAATTTAAAATAATATCTCCCACAGATCCTATTTACAATGGGTTCATACCCACAACAATGTACATTAAGATTAAGAACATACTTGAATGGGGAGCCATAACTAAATCACAGTTGCATTTCAAGAGAAGTAAGGGACCCATTTTGCCCAGTGTTGTTGATAAGACCAATAAGAAGAGAAAAGACCAATGTCAATGGAGTAACGCTAAAAAGCCTTGCTGAATTAGGTCCGAGAGATGCTGTAAAAACAGAGATAGAGATAGAAAGTACAGACACTCCTTTTAAGGAGTTTTTCTTTAAAATGGAGCCTAGAAATGGAGCAGTCACTGGAGCAATACGCTAGTCAGCACAAGGAGATTTTTTTTTACAATAAGAGATATTATAGTTGGTTTCTATGGCAACAGAAATGAGTCAATAGAAATAAAAAATATTGCTGGGAAAGAAGGAATAGTTTCAGAATTAAGTGAGCAGAAAAGGATGGAATCATGTGCACAAAGGCAGAAGTTGGCTTTAATTCACAAGAAAAAGTATAACAATGCCTTTGGGAAAAACAAATACTGGTTGATATGATATATGTGTGCGTGCAAATTCTTTTGTGAAGATTCCTAGCAGTCTAATAAGAAGTAGGATTATCAGCTGATGCTTAGGAGAAAAGTCATGGAACTAGAGTTTGAAGGAGTAAAGGATGTGTCAAAGAGTCATCAATGGGAGGGGCTAATGGTTTAACTGGGGGACCATAATGTGGTTATTAAAGTGTATGGTCATAATTCAAAGTGAAATGATTCAACATGGTCGATGATTTTCTCTAGCTATGTTCAACTCCATGAATGCTAAAGGACACATGCAAAGAACTCAATTTAAATAGGGTGAAGTTTACTGGAGATATACAATAGAAAACATAAGAAATTCAGGGTATATACAAGGTGCGGGCTTGTGCTAACGTAATATTGGACAATGACATAGTGAAATAAAATTAGGACTATGTTTGAGTTAGAGTGAAAACAAAATTTTGGTAATTCCATCAATCAGAGTTCCTAATAATGTTGCAGTTGAATAACTTGAATAATGAGATGAAATTTTAAGACAATGTGGTCAGGTCCAAAAATTCGCATTGTGGAAGGATTGAAGGTCTAGGATATGACTATTGGAATGGTGGCTGAGATGGTGGAGAAGAAGACCATCTGAGGTGTGGGAAAATCAAAGAACAAGAAGGGTCTCCAACATCAATGTTAAATCCTTACGAATTATGACAAGTAGTGAAGGAGAGACCAGGCTCTAAAGGCGTTGATAACTGCAACAGGGTGTTACATAGAACCCCAAAAGAACAAGTCATGAGTAATATACTTGAGTGCTGTGAGTTGTTTTACTTTTTTGTTTATTTGTTTATTATTTGGGAGCATTTGGGAGAAGGGAAGAAGGTATAATGACTTCAAAGTAGCAATGAAGAGAGCAAGGAGCAGGACTATCCTGTTTCAAGTGGTATGAGGAGTGTGGAAAAAAAACAGACTGAGTTCCTGCAGAGGACAGACACGGGTTAGTCTTGTTTCAGTGAGAGCCACAGGTGAAGTCAGACCCATCCCTAATTTCATAATGAAAAGGAAAAGCGATGGCAGCCTTCAAATCCTGTCTAAATATTTTTGAAGTTTCAGTTAAGCTTACACACTATTAGATAAATTGTGATCTACTTTCTGAGATTGACAGTGACATTTATTTTGAAAATTTGAAAAATGCATAATGCATCTTAAAATGACCAAAAAATGATAAAATATCAAAGATGGCTAAATTTATCACTCTGTGGGTTGGTGTTCTGCCAATGGGACAGGCACATCTGCAAGAGTAATAACATGAAGATAGTTACTATTCCTACATTATTATAGATTAATCTCATTAAATTAATTTTTCCTCATTTCAGCAAAATATGGCTTTTGCTTTTCTAATCAATATTTTCAGATAAATTTTATGGCTACCAACAAAAATGATTGAGATAAACTTTAATAAAAATCAAACTAAAATTTAAAACATATTTAAAAATATATATTCAAATATATTTCTTAGATTACTTCACAAACACTTTTGTAAAATATCCAAATTACCTATTAAACTTAAAAAGCAAAATAAATGGTAATTAAAGAATCAAAATTATAAATCAAAGTTATATAAAGAAAACCATTTTTTTATTGTAAAAAATTAATGCAAGCGAATTGCATGTATTTGTGGAAATAATTTTAGCAGGCAATGACCATCAAGTCACCAATGCAAAGAATCAGAATTTTGCTATGCAAGTGTTTCATATAGACACACATATATAAATCTTATGAATAATATGAACTGTCTAATATTGTGAAAGTATTCTCACCCATGAATTATCGCAAATAATTTACTAATTTACAAATGATTTGCTAATTTGTGACTATCTCTATCACCATGGTTGAAACAAGAATAGAGACAAGAAAATCATGCTCAACAGTATTTGGGAATGATAACTCTTAATGCCGGAATTTATTGCATTCATGTTTTTGGGAAGAATTTGAAAGTTAATTTGTCTTTTTCTTTCCTTGTGCATTTCTGCTGTTCACATTCTCTCTGGAGACATCCATATGGGAGACTTCCAGAGGCATCATCCACAGAACTTCATGGCATTTAATTGAAGTTGCAATATGTTTCTAAGGTGAGGGAAGAAATATAATAAGGGCTTTTCCTGGTATCTGATCCATGTTGCCCAAGAAAGCAAATGCTTAGAGTTAGAAGTCATAACAGGAAAGAGCCTCGCTCTAGATTAAGTTCATGGTTCCTTCATAATTATATGTGGACATTTAAGTGGGTCTAGAAATGCAGGAATCTGTAAAGCAGTGCTTCTGAAGTGGAGGCATTTAAAATTTCTCAATCTTGGGGGACCTATTGTAAAATAGATAGGAACCCATTGAATTCAGTTGACTATCTCCAATTCCTCCTGTGGAGGGGGAAGCTTCTAGAGGCTCTGAGGGCACTGCATGCCCCTGTGCCTTCCACCAATATCAGTTTGAAGGCAAGAGCAGGGAATGGGGAGCAAGCCGAGAGAAGTGGACCCTTTTTGTATTCCACCCAGTGGAGATGATAAGGCATAGGAAGAATAAGACAGAGGAAGAATGACCCAGCACATTCAGAATTACACCAGTTGTTTTTAAGTCTGTGTGGTTACTGTAATTTTGTCTTCTCTTCACAGCAGTTTAATTAAATCTTATTTCTTTTACATTTTTTGTATTGTTTTGCAACTCTAGAAAAATGCTAAATGTGAATTTTAATATTGTACAAGAGCAAAGTTTTAAAAGAATATTGTTCAATAACAGTATTAAGTATTATATTTGCTATTTAGCCAAATAGTTTGGTGATAACAATGGTAACGATGACAATATAATGATGATGATGGTGATGATGATGATGGTGAGGATATGATAGTGACAATGGTGGTGATGATGATGGTGATGATGATGATAGTGATGGATGATAGTGATGGTGATGACAGTGAGGTGATGATGACGATGATGGTGATGATGATGGTGATGGATGATGGCGATGGTGATGACGGTGAGGTGATGATGACGATGATGGTGATGATCATGGTGATGGATGATAGTGATGGTGATGACAGTGAGGTGACGATGATGATGATGGTGATGATGGTTATGATGATAGTAAGGCTGATGATGATTGTGGTGATGATGATGATGATGGGGAAGATGATGATGGTAAGGATGATGATGTGACAGCGACAATGGTAGTAATGATGATGGTGGTGATGATGATGATGATGATGATGGTGAAGATGATGATGGTAAGGATGATGATGTGATGGCAACAATGGTAATGATGATGATGGTGGTGATGATGATGATGTTGAAGATGATGATGGTAAGGATGATGATGTGGTGGCGACAATGGTAATGATGATGATGGTGGTGATGATGATGATGATGATGGTGAAGATGATGATGGTAAGGATGATGATGTGATGGCGACAATGGTAATGATGATGGTGGTGGTGATGATGATGATGATGATGGTGAAGATGATGATGGTAAGGATGATGATGTGATGGCGACAATGGTAATGATGATGGTGGTGGTGATGATGATGATGATGATGGTGAAGATGATGATGGTAAGGATGATGATGTGATGGCGACAATGGTAATGATGATGGTGGTGATGGTGACAATGGTGATGATGATAGTGATGGATGATGACAATGGTGATGATGGTGATGATGATGGTGATGACAGTGAGGTGATGATGACGATGATGATGATGGTGACGATGGCTGATGATGATTGTGATGATGATGGTAAGGATGATGCTGTGACAGCGACAGATAATGATAATGATGGTGATGCTGCTGTTATTTTACTCTATTGAATTTCTTTTCGAGACTTCACTCACACTCTCATTTTTCTTAAGAGAATCACATTTGTGCATATATCTAATCTTCTGCTATGCAAGTGATGTACCTTAGAGGAAGCAGACTCCATCCAAACTGAAGGGGGGATGTTTTATCCTACAGCTGGGAGTTGTTGAAGTAAATGCTCTATTGGACATATTGGAGGCTCTTGTTCTAGCAGCTGGCAGCCACCTTGGTACCTACAGAGGAAGAAAGGGCCCAGGTAAATCCCCAGAGGAATGGAGCTGATCCTTAACTCTACCATAAAATGAATCTGCATGCCTCTAAGCTTCCAACGAAGTGATATGTAAATCTCCATTAATCGTGCTAGATTTTCTCTTACATACATAGAAAAGCAACTTTATCACTGAACATATAAAAGATAATCTTCTGTTTGTAGCTTCCATTGGTTATTATTTTTAATCCTGAAAATAGTATTAAATATTATTAAATATCACTTTAGCTCCTATTAATTATCATTTTGTGTCTTACCTGATGTGGTATCTTGAGTCACGTACTCAACCAAAAACGTGTTCTTAATTTGAATCTGCATTCCTGTGTGTGTGAACCCATTTATAAATAAGAATCTTTGAAGATGCTCTTTTTTAGTTAAGGTGTGGTCCAACTGATTCAGGGTAGGTTTTCAACTATTTCACTGGAGGTTTTTATAAGCAGGAGAAATTTGGACACAGTCAGGCAGAGAAGAATAATCAAGAAAGAGAAACAAAGTTATAAGAAACCAAAACGCAGACACAAGGAGAAAGTGCCATGTGATGGGAGGCAGAGAGGCAAGGATTTCCAAGGATTGCAGCAAACCTGCTAATTCTGAAACAGTATGGATGTGATTTAATAGTGAGTGCATGTAATTGGTGAAATAAACTTTGAAAAATACATAACATGGCATATATTATTAAGGATAAAGAAAAATTAAGGGAGAATAATATATACTGTTATGGAGATGACCTGAACACACAAAAATATTTTTAACATTAAAACCTAAATGGTGTTGATGAATAATTTTTTAGTAAAAAAAAGAAATTTCAATTTCGTTTGCTAATTTTTTTATCTGTAATGTTCTTATTTGTTTTAATTGAATGACTTGTTCCATATAGGTTGTGCCATTTTGAAGCTAGTATGTACCTCAGAAAAGCCATGTTTGAACTCTCATCCAGTCTTGTGGGATCAGACCTATTGCTTAGGGTGGGAAACTCTGTTTTTACTGTTTCCATGGAGATGTGGCACACCTAATTGTGGGTGTGGCCATTTGAATAGGTGGGGGTATGAGTCTACCCATTCAGGGTGGGTTTTGATTAGTTTACTAGAGTCCTTTAAAAGGGGAAACATTTGGAAAAACTTCAGATGCAGATGTTTAGAGAACAGTTGTTGCAGACCTGACAGAGACATGGATTTTTGGAGATGCTTGAAGTGCTGAGAGAGCAGATCCTCACACATGGGCAGAACCCAGCAGACGTCACCATGTGCCTTCCCATGAGATGCTAAGCAAGCCAGAACCTGGAGAGAGCCGTGGGAAGCCAAAAGATGAAACTCAGCCTCAGAGGAGCCAAAGGAGAAACCCCCAACAGAAACACAGGCTGAAAGCAAAGGAGCTCAGGAGCAAGGGACCCACAGATGCCCATCACGTGCCTTCCTAGTTGACAGAGGGGTTCTGGACGCTATCAGCCTTTTTTTTTGAGTGAATGTATCCTCTTATTGGTGCCTTAATTTGGGCATTTTCACCACCTTAGAACTGTAAACTTCTAACATAATAAATTCCCTTTATAGAAGCCATTCCATTTCTGGTATATCGCATTCCAGCAGTTTTAGCCAACCAAAACAGATATCTTTAGATGTTTATTATTCATTTTTGTCTTTGTTATAAGTTGTCTATAAAAAATGAAAAGGCAACATTATATTACATTGTTTGCTATTTACTATGCTCTAAGCCAAACTCTAAAATGGGAATTACATGTCTCTGAGAGTTTGAAAGAGCTTTCAGTAATACCATAGTGCTTTAGGAAATTTTGTTTGGAGAAAAAATGTGATAATATTTTAAACATTTTAATAGGAAAAGTCCTTCAGATGTTGAAATCTCTTCTTGGTCAGTTGGACAGGATAAATTTATTCAACCTCCCTTTTACAGCATTTTGGATGCCAACAAAAATTGTCAACCACTTAACTGGTATATATAGGATATATATAAGATGCATTTTATAATAATTGATTACGTTTATATTTTTGAAATTGAAAAAATACATGTTCTTTTATAATAATAACTATAAATATTTGTGAGTAATTTTTGTTCCATAAAGTTTCCTTCTTTCTCATACTAAAATTTATAATAAAATTGTCTTAGCTTCCCCAAGATTATTTTTAAATATTGAAAATATTCTTGTATGCCTAGTTGAACTCAAAGCAATATTCAGGTCAGATCAACAGATATGATATGACACCAAGAAGGGAAAAATTAGGAATCGGCAGTTTGCAGAGTACAACATGGTCTTAATGGTGCAATTGCAGGATGTTAACAAATTCATGAATCCATTCGTTGGTTCATTCATTCATTCAGCCTATATGCTGAGCATCTATTATGGGTTGAGCATTGGCCAGGTATCAGGTGTGCAGTGTCAAGGAAAAAGAATAGAGCTCTCATGGAGCTTATAGTGGTAGAAGAGTTCAGTATTTCACATATCTCTGAATAAATGTGAAATTACAAGTGCTATATGTGCTACAAAGAGAATTACATTGTGAGTTGAGCGATTATAGTACAGTCCAAGAAAAACCTTGTTGGAAGTCTGAGGATGTAAAGTAGGAACTCCTGACATTTTGTGGAGTACTTATATATCAGAAACTCCACCAGGTTCTTAGTATGAACTGTCTGCTGTCTTCACAATAATACCATGAGCAGTACACTTTTACTGTCTTCACTTTACTTGCAAGGAACTGAGGGTCAGAGGGATTAAACTTGCCTAATGCTGCACAACTAAAAGAGATGGAACCAGGAGAGGCCCATGCGTTCTGGTACCAGCACCTGAAATTGTAGCCATTAAAAGATCCCTTGCAATGCAGAGAACCTAACTATAAAGTCAAGGAAAGAGCTTATTGGGTAAAGCCTCCTCACACGCAATAAGCCACAGTCATCAAAAGAGCAGAAGGATATTTCAGGGGAGAAGAGTAATTATAATAATTATAATAGCTCAAATATCCAGCACCTCAATTATCAGGAAAAGCAGATTAAGGAGAAAAAAAATTTTTAATATATAATTAATCTTAAATATAGTTTACAAAAACAATCAGTTTTCATGTAACAGTGTATATAGGTATCCACATAAGCTCAATTCAGAGAATGAAGATAAATCATGTAATAGAAATAACCCGAGTCTATCACCAAACAGGTGCTGTCTGCTCCCAATCTTGCTACTTAAAGCCAAGTAACCTTCAATAAATCATTTACTTCGAACTTTAGTTTCTTCTGCTGGAAAACAGAAATATTTCTGCCTTTCCTTGAATCAAAGGTCCAAGGTCTTTCTACCTCTAATAATTCTGAAATTAAATTTGCTTTGAAAATAATGCAACTTCTGCTGATTCTCTTTTGTGATAAGCTAGTATCCAATCAATGCTAAATGTTATAATGTTCATTCATGTATTAGGCAAATACTTACAAAGGCCCAATTAAATATACAAGACAAATTTAGCAAACAAAATAGGGAAATGTATGGTTTTGGAGCATACATTCTAGAAGAAGAGACAGAAATTAACAAGTTGACCAAAATTTGTATAAAATATGACTTAAGATAATTGAATGATTAACTTACAGAAGCAAGTATCACATGGATAAGTCTATTGTAAATGAGAATAAAACACCCTTTTTTCAAATATATTAAAGAAAAATATACCTACAGGGAGGGATATGCAAATATTTTTAACTGAAATATAAACTTACCATCACAACTTAACATCATGGGATAAATAATTTTTAAATAAGCGCTACACTTTTTGAAGCTGTAGACTACAGACAAGTATGCACTTTTTAATTTGTATAGTTTACAATTTTTTGCTGACTATTTACTATATTCATAACATCACAGATACTCAACAAGCTACTTTTCTGAGAAATACTTGAGGGCCCAGATATATAATTGATAGTAAGTGTTAATCCCTTCAACAGAATGAGGGAATTCTAGAAAAGAACTCTAGAAGTATACCTATGTTGGTTTTTTTTTAATTTTGTGATTGAAAAAAAATGAGTTTAGAAAAAAGATAATTAACTTGCTTTGCTTAAGGAACACATAAAACTTTACAATTTCCAGTGTGCTCTACTCTTTAAGTAATTGTATTTCCAGTAACCGCTTTTAGGAAAAAAAATCTTTTACAATTTCTCTTTGCTTCTCAGTTTGCCACCCGCTCATTTTCAGAGGAATGCCATATCTTTTTCAATGGAAATGTCAACCATTCCTCAGATGTTAGCTTAAATCTGAACTCTTAGAAGTTCTCCCTGGCTACCCAATTTAGCTAAGTCTCTTTCATCACATCCTGATGTTTTCCTGTGCCCACATGTCATATTTTTGAGTAAGGCTTATTAGAGGAAGTAGACCTTTCCTGGTGTCTGCCTGTGTAGAAAAAAAATGGAAAGGAAATAGAGTCAGGGAACTGGGGAGAATAAAACATAGCAGGAAGAAAAGTTATTCCAATCCACGAGTATTTTTGAAATGGATACCACTTTAGCAACTGGAGCTCCATCCTTCTGGAGACACCCTGTTTTGGTTTGCTAAAGCTTCTGGAATGCAGCATACCAGAAATGGATTGTCTTTTATACAGGGAATGTATTAACTTACAAGTTACAATTCTAAGGCCATGAAAATATGCACATTAAGGCATCAACAAGAGCATACCATCTTTCAGGAAAGGCTGATCACTTCCAGGGTCCCTCGGTCACATAGGAAAGCACGTGGCACTGTCTGCTGTCCTTCTCTCCTGGCTTCTGGGTTTAAACAGCTCCCTTAGCTCCTTCTGTATCTCCAGACTTCTATGTCTTTGTTTCATCTCTCTGCCTGCTGTGTCAACTCTGAGCTCTATCTTTTCCGCCTTTTTATTGTCTTCATACAAGGCTCCAGTGAAGATTTAGGATTCACCTTGAATGGGTGGTGTCACTCCTCAATGGAAACAACCCAATCAAAATGCCCCATCCAAACACTAGGTCTGCCCCCTCAAGACTAGATCAAGATTAGAAGAGCATGGCTTTTCTCAGGTACTTAACAGTTTCAAACCAGCACACATCCCGTATGATACACTTGAGAATAGAACAGAAGGAACCACCTAGAATACACTGGAGAAGTCCCTGCATGAAACATGGGAGGTAAGAGTTTTACATTTACTAGATCCTGCCCCAACTTGGTTAAGCATGTTTCTGTAGGTGAATAAGTTCTGGCCAGTGCCTGGCAAAGACATACCAAAGGCCTTAGGCAGAAAACAAGAAAAAGATGATGTGTCTTAAGGCTATGCCCATGTGCAGCCAATGCCAAGGAAAAGGCCAGAGCTCAAAGGTGGGCTGCGAGCTTATGATATGCCACATAAGATGCCCAGGCAACATTACAGCTGCAAAGGTTATAAGGTCTAGAATTCATTAATAAGATGCAAGAAACACAATAAAAGGAGGCAAGAAAGGAAAAGAACCACACTGATTATGCCATCACTGTTATAAAATCATCCAAAACTGGGTCATTCAATAGAATATCTGTGCTCTTTGAAGCGGCTCAAATCATGAAAAACAAGGGAAGATGGCAAAACTGTCATGGACCAGATGAGATGGGGGAGATGTGATAACTAAAGGCAATGTGGGATTCTGGATGGGATCTAAGAGAAGAGAAAGGATTCCATGGAAAAACTTGTGAAATTGGAATGAAGTCTGTTATTTAGTTAATAATAATGCAGCACTGTTATTCTCTTTTAGTTTCCACAAAAATAGCATTGTTAAGGTCAAGGAAACTGAGTGAAGGATAGATGGAAACTCTCTGATTATCTTTGCAACTTTTGTATAATTCTAAAATTATTCCTAAATTAAAAATCCACTTAAAATCAGACTTAAGCATGGCATTTTTCTGCATAAGATTCCTTCACAAATATATACATAAAATATTTTTGCTTAAGTGTTTACTGGTTGGGATCAGATGCATGGATATATGCACATCTGTACACTTACATGCACATATATGTGTGCATAATATTCTCTGCTCACATGTTTAGAAATGTCTTAGCAATAAAAATGAAAGTAATTAATGATAGAGCTTTAGGAAAATTAAAATTAAACCTTTAGTTTAAAAAGCCAAATTTGAAATAGTTTATTTGGCATGATCAAAATTTATGCATGTTTTTGTATATAGATCAACTCTTCCATTAAAGGCAATAAATATTTGAAATAGGATCATAGGGGATTTCTTTCACTAGGTCTCCATGTATATCCTAACCCCCCTAGTGCTTCTTGAGGGAGCTGTTTGAACTTGAGCAAGGTCATCCTCAAGGTCAATCAGGATTATTATAGCTGACACCGTGGAGTGCTGGTTTTTATCAGGTACTCTCCCATATGGGTTGCATGTACTAACTCAGTTATTCTTCGTAAAAAAACAAGTGTGTGGTTATTATTATCACCCCTATACTGACAAATAAATTGAATAGGAATTCACCCAAGTTCACATAGCTGAAACATAGTGAATACGGGATTTGAAGTAAGCCAGAGGAACCCCTGACACCCAGCTACTAGCTAAAACCTGCCGACTAAGAAAGTAGATTTCTACACCAAATGTGAAGCAAAGCAAAATTTCTTCAGGAAAAAAAGAAACCACTCAAATATTCCTAGAAAACTTTGAATTCTTGCTGAAGCAATAATTGGCCAATATTTAAAGTTTAAGAAAAAGTTCTACTTGGACATGATGACAATCATAGGGACCACTGATAGTTTCATGCCCATTTGTAATATTGAAGGGCACAACTTCTTGTCTTCACTTGCTACTTTGATCTTTATCATTCCACGTTTCATATGTATGATCCTGGTGCTAGAGACGTTACTGCTTTAGAAGAGAATGAAATTCATCTCAGAGGAATTAAATAATTAGTTCAATGATCAAATCCCATTAATATGTTCCAAGAGTATCAAACAGATCATTGATCCCTTAAGGGTAAGACTCCAGCTTGTTGTCCTTAGGTGACTTAACTATAGGGTTAAGTTTAGAAAGGACAGAAGCAGCAGTTGCCAATGCTTTTTAAAATTACCCAAGAAAACAGGCTTGCTACATTTAAAAATAGTAAAACAGGACAAAAAAGTCTCTTCTGAGAAACCTGCATAATTAGAGCAGAATGATACCCAAACATTTTCCAAAGCAATACAGAAGATATGTTCTGCTGTTATTGTATTAATTTCTTTCTTCGAATGTCAAAGAAAGTTTAAAATTAGTCTTAGAAAAAGCATCATTTTGCTTTACAATATGATAGGAATGAACAGCATTAAAATAGATAACTCTGCGTACTTCTGCCAAGCCTGGCTTACTCCTTAGTAGCTAAATCAACCACTCCTGGCAAGTATGGTGTAAAGAATTAAAAATATAATTATGGGGTTGTGTATATTTTTCAAATAAAATATTTTGAGAAATATGTTCAAATAACTTTTGTTTTTTGTTTTTTTTTTCACATGGGCAAGCACCAGGAATTGAACCTGGGTACTCGAGTACAGCAGGCAAGCGTTCTTACCTGCTGAGCCACCGTGGCCCGCCCTGTTCAAATAACTTTTCTATCAGTGCAATTCTGATGATTAAAGAGCCAAACTAGAATTCCTTTGAACTTGGGTGGGTTAGAGCCAGCACACACACTGTCCTTCTGTAAAAATATTTTGACAATTCACAATTATTTTCACTTCTTTATGATTTGGTAGTGTCAGCTTGTCAAGTTTTCCATGAAAAGTCCTCCTGAGAGGTTGACAAGAATTCGATTAATTTATAGCTAATTTTGGAGAGAATAAGCATCTTAAAACTATATTTCTCTCTCCACTTATTTCTTTGTACTTTAATGGTCTTAGCAATGTTTGGTCATTTTCTATCTATTAAGTGTACAAATATTTTGTTTTATTTATTCCCATATTCCTATGCTTTACATTGAAAGGCATTTGCTTTTTTTCTACTTCAATTTTCCATTTTTAATTGTGTTGTATGGAAACATTAATTTTTATATATTAATATTTCATCTAGTAACTTTGATAAATATAGTCCTTTAACATGGGCTTTCTATGTGGATAATTGCTACTTTTGACATTGATTTTTGAACTTTATTTTTATTGTGCATTTCCTTGAATCTCCTTATTAAATTGCCTAAGAATAATTGCAGAGTTTTGAATCACAGAGAGGAATCTGGGCATCCTTTTTTATGTCTGCCCTTTATGTAAATATTTCAGAAGTGTTGCAATCAAAGTGTATTCTTGCATGTTACTGGAGGAAATGTGAATTTTTACAGTCTTTTCAAAGGCAATCTTGCAAGAACCATTCAAGTTAATTGACCTAACAGTCTCCAACCTGGGAAAATCTTTCTTAGAAATAACAATGTATGCCCATATTTATGTGTTTAATGATACATGTACATGTATGTTTACCATAGCATTGTTTATAGAGGTAATAACTCAGGAGACACAAAATAATCAATTGAGAAATAGTCAAGTAAGTTAAAATAAATCTATGCCACGTAATATTGTGCAAGTTTTTAATATTATAAAAGAAAGCTAAATGATGTGGAAGTATTATTTAGGAAGAAAAGCAGCATATAAGAAATTATATAGATGGAAGTGCTAAATTATGACAAAATAGTAACATATTGTATCTATTTGGGTATATTTGTAGCTATTTATCAAAATATATAAGAGTATTGTCTTGTAATTTGTCAGGAAATAATTTGAGTGCTTATTTGATACATATTTTTATTTTGTATTTCTTCTTATATCAGTTTTAACACTTGATTTTTTCTCTGGAATTGTCCATTTAAATGGAGTTATATACTGTCATAAAGATTCACGGAGTGTGTCCTATTTTCACATTATTAATAATGTTCACCTGACCTTTACTTCTGGATTATCAGGATAGAAATTTTTACATTTTTTTTACTGTTTTTTTAATTAACTTTTAATTTAATTACCTCTCTTATTATTACCTTTGAATTTGATTTCTCTTTCCTGCCTATAATCTCTTTTTTTTTTCAATTTTCTTTTGTGATGCATGAACAAACTGCTTGAAAAGCGATTCTGGTTGCTCATGGAGGGTTGCTTAGTCAACTAGCTGGCTACACTGAAAGTGTTACCCCCTTCTCCAGGAAAGGGTGGACACACATGAATTCACTACCTGTAGGACTCGGTGGCCCTTTCTCACTTGTCATCATGTGCAACTGCAATGTCCAGGGACCCTGTCTTAGTTTGACAGAGCTGCTATGACAAACACTGCACACTGGTTGGTCTAACAACAAGAATCTACTGTCTCATGGTTTCAAAGGCAAGAAATTCAAAATCAAACTATAGACAAGGATTGCTTTCTCCTCAAAGCCTGTAGCATTCTGTTCCTGATTTTAGCAATCCTTGGAGTTCCTTGGTTTGCATCTCCATCCCATGGCAATCTCTGTCTCCTTGTATTTATTCTTTTAGTTTCCATTGACTTCTGGATTCTTCCTGTGATCTTCTCTGACTGACTACTTTTGAACTTCTCTTTCTAAGCCTTCCAGTAATATAGATTAAGAACCACCCAAATTCAGTATGTCCACACCTAAACTAATAATACCATCTTCAAAAGGTCCAGTTACCAAAGAGTTTACACACAGGAACATGGGTTAAGATTAGTAACATTTAGAGGCGGGGGGTACGTGATTCAATTCACAACAACCGACCCTCTAAACTCCAAAAAAAATAGGTTTTTACATGCAAAATACAGTTGTTCCATACCAATATCTCAATAGCTTTAAGCCATTTCAGTAAAAACTCTAAATCCAAAGTCCTACCAAGATCAGTTAAGGCTGTTATTTGTCCTGGGACAAAATTCCAAATGAAGACCTATGAAAACCAGAAGCAGTTAACTACTTCCAAAATACAGAAGTGAGACAGGCATAGGACAGACATTGCCATTCCAGAAGGGGTAAATTTGAAGGAAAATAGAGATCACAGGTTACAGGCTACTGTGAAGCCAGCAGGACACACTTTATCAGATAACAAGTTTTGAGCATCATGCTGTCCTCAGATGTTGGGACATTGCTCCACCTCCTCTGAGATCTGGGGTGGGGTCACACTGTCCCCACACACCAGGGCATAAGCTCCACCCTCTTTGAGCATTTCAGTGGTAGCAACACTCCCGTCAAATATCAGGGCAGAAGCCCTTCTCTTTTGGCCTGAGGAGATTGCTTTGTTTCGGATTCTACTTCCGTAATTCTGCCCTTGAAGTCATTTTTCATTCATTTCATCCTGTCTCTGTCCTTTCATTCAAGGATAGAAGTATTTCTACTCGTACAAAGTTCTCAAAAAAACCTTATCAGTTTTGACTGCATTTTAAGGGGGTCCACGTCATCAGACCAAAGGTTCTCCCAGAGATTCTTCTAGGATAACTGCATTTCCAAATCTGACTTCCTCTGAGATGGCTGACCAAATCCTTGAGTCACATACCTAGTCTCCTTAGCAAAGGGTGGTTCTGTCAAACCCTCCTACCCATCAGAACCATTCTCTGGGAATGCATGACCTGGGAGCTCAGAGAAGACCCTGATACAGACACTTCTGGCCCTCATTTCAGAGCACACTATCTATTAAGACTGAAAAATTTCCAAATCACCAAGTGCTAATTCCTTTGTGCTTAACTGTTCAGTCTTCAGTTTATCCTTTTCTTCTCTCATTTTACTATAAGTAGCAAGGAGTCACCAGGGTGTACTTTCCATGTTTTGCTTGGAAATATCCTCACGTAATATCTAAGTTCATCACTATTAGTTCTATTTTCCATCCAACATCAGAACACAGTTTTCTCAAGTTCTCTCCTACTCTATAATAAGGATCACCATTCCTCAAGTTGCCAATAATACATTTATCAGTTCCTTTTAAGGTCTTACCAGGAGTATCTTTAACATATATATTTCTTATGGACATTCTGTTCATGATGATATATGTATTCTTTAAGATGATAGAACCTTTCTCTACAGCCCTCTCCACCTTTTCTGAGACCTCATCAAAAATGCCCTTAAATGTCCATATCTCTACAGATAGTCTCTTCAAGGCAATCTAGGTCTTTTCCACCAAGTGCCTTAAAACTCTTCCAGCCTGTACCCATTATCCAATTTCAAAGCTGCTTCCATATTTTGTAGTAGTAGCAACCTACTTTCTGCTACCGAAAGCTGACTTAGTATGCCAACTAATTTTGTGGTATTTGTCATGGCAGGCATGACAAACTAAGATCAACAATGTACAGTTGATAGGTAACTGGCTTTTCAAGTGACTCCCTACAAATCCAAACTGCTATTCCTAGAAATCCTATGTATGCCCCTATTGATGGTCAATTTCTCATGCTTGCCCTATAAAATAAAATAATTCTAAACATACAGAATGCTGTTTGTCCAGCAAAGCATCCGGACATGGGTGCAATGTTCTGTGGGATGATGAGATGAAGGTTTGGAAAACCTAGGTTTGTCTTTTTTTTTTTTTTTTTTGCCAATTCTTGGATCATGCGTGTCTTCTCAATAAGGCTTCTTTTTATTGGTAGCAGTGGCATCGTGGCATTCATCCTCAATCCTGGTGGATAGGTACAAACTCAGGAGGTACCCATACTTTATGAAATTGCTTTCCCTTATGCTTATTAATTCTACTAATATTTTCTTCATTTGAGCCCCCCCTCCACATGCATAACTTTCCTAGCAATATTTAACTGCTATTTGATCTAGCTACAAGTTCTATTACATTTTTTTCAAATTATATATTTTTCTCTCCAAGTGAGAAGCATGTGTTCCTCAGTAATACCTTCCAATTTAGTTAATATTTCTACACTTATCACATCTAGAGTTTATCCCCACCATTCAAATGTTATATTTATATAATTGACTATGTTGATAATAAAGATTTCTAATTGTTACTTTTTATACCTAGCTGTTATTGTTTCATGAGTTCCTGTTATCGTTCACTGTGTCTTCTTCCTTTTGATGAATTTCTGTTTCATTGGTAGTGAATGTACCTTCTAGTTGATGCTTTTGAAGCCTCAGTTAACATTGATTTTCTTCATGTATTTTGAAATTTTGTGTTTTAGATGCTCATAAATAAAAAGTTATTCCTTCTTCCTCCTCCTGTCTCCCTCTTCCTCTTTTTCTTCTTGTCATCATCTCTTATTTCAATCCTCATGCAAATCTGTCTACTAGTTTTAGCCTTAGGGTGTCCTCAGTCCAGAACAAGGTCTTATGTGGGTGACCCAGGAATCCTACTCTTGATGATATGGGAAACATGACAAATCCAGTTACTGGATCACTGGGTCATGAGGCCATACCAGAGTCCTCTGCCTCTAAATCTCCAGCCACATATAAGCCTTAGTCACAGGTAGTGGTTTCTTTCTCTTCTTTTATGAAAAAGGCCCCAGAATATGCATTGGTTACTCTCAGCCTGTTTCCAAACACCCATCTCTTATAGAAGAATTTTCTTTGCCTTTGCTCTGCAGAATCCAAACTTCCAGCCATATTTGTTTGCTTCCGAACCTGGAGTTCAGAAGACCGGAGGGTCAGCACCCCTCTCTGCTTTATAATACTCTTCATTTTATGACAATAGTTTATCATTTTGAACAAGAATATGATTTTCTAAATATTCTTTATTTGAATGTCTTATATTTTTTCTATCAGCTTATTATAATAAAATGACCAGAAAATCCCATGAAAATATCCTACTTAAATATTACAAAATAATAACAATGATAAAATAATAAAACCTTCTCAATATTTGAAATCTTTAGTATAATAGGCTAAATTCTTCAATGCACTGAAGTGGAAGGCACTGTGAAATAGGAGTCAAAGACAAAGGCTCAAATCTAAGCTTAAGACCACTAGCTGTCACCTTACAAAATAGAGTCTTTGTGCTTAGTTATTGATTATTAACCTTTTTTGTGTCCAGTTTCCCAATTGTGAAATCATGGCAGATCTCTACTAATCTTGCCCTCATTAAGTATTTTATTTAAAAGAGCTAAATACAAAATCTCTTAACATCCATGCTTTTAATGGTGCTTTAATTGACTACCTAAAATGGCAAATTCATTTGACGGGCAAGAAAGGCTTAGAGTTGGGAGCTGACTCCCCAACCCCAATCTGGCCAATACTGGGCTTTACATCAGCCTTATAGGTCATCAGGTGTCCTAGAAGGCTATCTGAAAGTAAAAGCTGCGTCCTTGTTTGCTGTCCCCTTTATAAATATAAGAGTCTGTGAAAAGTGAGTATATTTTTATTTTTTATTATTAGAGGAACTTAATTATAAGATATTATCTAAGAAGTACACCATATATGATTCATATTAACCTAAAACAAACCAGTACAAAGTAATTGGTCTGAAGATTATGTTAATAAATAAGAAAGATTAACAGATGCATGCTCAATGACAATTAAATAGCACTTCGCTTTGATTCAGATATAAATGGACACTCGGGATCTAGATTTCATGTGACCCTGTTTATAAAAAATAATCAGTTTGAAAATTAGAAATCAAAATCCAGTATCAAATAATTGTTTAAAATTATCAAGTATTTTTTGAACTAGCACTTTGGGGAAATTGTGAAAGAAAAGATAAAAATGGCTAAGAACTGCCCTTTACCAAGGATTAAAATTAAGAGAATGAAAGACGGTTATTCTATCCTTTTCTCTTTGTAATTTACACCTCTAATATTAAACTGAAAAGCAGCACTTGAGGCACTGGCTTCATTGTTTCCATGGCGCCACTTCCCATCACCTATTTTTAATAGTTTACACAACAAGATCAAGGGTGTCCCAGCTGTTACTGCCACTGTTGCTAGGCAACCCTTAAATCAGAGTTCAAGAAGACAAAGAATCATGCTTTGAAAATTTCTAAAGTGTCTGTTTTATCCACCCCCACCCTTGCTTGCTTTATTTTGGACCATTTTTCAATGTTTATACTCAGGTGCTTGGTTGTTTTTTTTTCTAATTCAATATTCTTTATATGAATGCATGATTCCAAGTGCTTTGGGAATCAACTAAATATTTTTGTTGATTTTTCAAAATGGAATGTATATGCATTCAACCACAGGCGACTTGGAACCCAAAATAAACAGGTTTAAAGCATTTGCTGTTTTATTAATCAGGATGGGAGGCCATTGCAGTCTCTGTGATCTGTGACCAGCCTGAAACACGGCTGTCTCGGAGAGCCTTCTGAAATGACACACAGATCAATGGCTAGAGATCCATTTGCTGCCTGCAGAGAATTACAATACTCTCTTGTGCATCCTGAAATATAAATATCACCTGAAGAAGATAGAGAGCTCAAAATTCCACAAGAGACAGAAGGAAACCAGAAGAGAAGTTAGGGAACTTGGAACTTGAAATCTCCAAAAGATACAGATTGTTACTGATTAAATAGAGACAGAAAATATTTTTTTCAAATGTTCTTGTAAATACAGAGGGTTTTTTTTCCCTTATTTTCTCTCTCTGCAAAAGCAATTATTCAGAAACTAGTGGAACATCTGTCTAGTTAATAGATTAGTAAACATAAATCAACAGTGTGGAACGTAAATTTTAAAAAGGGAGAAAATATCTGAGCTTTTTTGCATTTAATAATTGCAACAAAATAGGGTTTGGGGGATCTCTTTAAAAATAACCAAATATTCCTGAGCAATCCACATCCGAAAGGAAATCTCATGATATGATTGGAAACCAGAGATGAGATTTATCTGCACAGGTGTGAGCAACTGTATCCACCTCACAACAATGCAGTGTCTTCCTTCCCACTGGCAAGAATGAAGCTTCTGGTTCATGCGCTACTTGTCCAAAATGACACTCCACACCAACCTGATGCTTCAGATCCTCGGAGTTTCCTTTGATAACCCACCCACCTTCTAACAGCACACAAGGCGTTGGTATTTCCTTTCTCAAATATGTGGTGTTCGTTTCTCCACCTGACTGCTGCGCTGGCTGTCTTCTAAATTATACTCGGTCTCTGAGTATCTTTCTGTTATGCTGTACAAAGGACTGAAGCTGATTGAATTTATTGGAAGTATCTACTGTTAATTTTTTTCCCTTCTGATTTCTTTCTGTACTTCTCACTTTTTATATTTTGTTAAATTTTTATCTCCTGCAAACATATGCCCCACTTAAAGATGTAAATTCACCTTTTTCTACATAAATTCTTTGCATAATGATGATAGAGTTGGCTTGGATATCTGAAAGTTACCAAGATGTCCTCAAGGGCAGAAGACATGCCCCAGAAGATGCATCCATGTGCTCATGGAGAGTTCAAGCTCCTTGATAACCATTAAAATATGAACACTGGGATTTAGCTTGAGACATTTATCATGAGTGGACAGAAACTGAAGTTTGGACTCTGTTTTGATATGGCTATTAACTGTGATTGCTAAATAACGTTAGGATGACATTTCACAAACAAGTTCTCTGATTTCCACCTCACTTCTCTACCTCTTGACATGTCCCTTCTACCACTGTTAGGTCCTTTACCCAAAAACTAGCCCTTTCTATACTGCTTCATCTGTCTTACATCTCCCATATTTTCTCCCTTAGTGTAAGAATAAGAGTGTATACTATCCCTGGTATATAAGGAATAAGGTATATAACTAAAACCTCTCCTTTGAATTTCCTCCAGTCCATCCCTGTGAAGTGATTTCACTACTTTTTAACTGATATGGCTTGTTAACAGAAGATTTTGCCTGCACTCTTTCTGCTTCTGCACCTTGTATTTATTTCTCAACTTGCCGGTGTTAACCGTTGTTCTAGATTGCTAGCTGCCAGAATGCAATATACCAGAAACAGAATGACTTTTTAAAAGGGGTTCTAGTTTGCAGTTCTAAGGCCAAGATAATGTCCCCAATTACAACAAGCCTATAGAAGTGTCCAGTCAAAAGTATCCAGAGAAAGATACCTTGGTTCAAGAAGGCTGATAAAGTTCAGGGTTTCTCTCACATCCGAGAAGGCACATGGTGAACACAGTCACGGTTTCTCTCTCATCTGGAAGGGCACATGGTGAACACGGGTCGTCTGCTAGCTCTCTCTCCTGGCTTCCTGTTCATGAAGCTCCCCAGGAGGCATTTTCCTTCTTCATCTCCAAGCGTCGCTGGCTTGTGGACTCTCTGCTTCTCATGGCTATGTCGTTCTTTTCTGCTCTCTCTGAATCTCTTATTTTCCAAAATGTTTCCTCTTTTATAGGACTCCAAAAACTTATCAAGACCCACCCAAATGGATGGAGACATGTCGTCACCTAGTCCAGCTTAACAACCCCTCTTGACTAAATCACATCTCCAGGGAGATGATCTGATTACAGTTTCAAACATACAGTATTGAATAGGGATTATTCTGCCTTGACAAAATGGGATTTTGGTTAAAACATGGCTTTTCTAGGGAACATACATCCTTTCAAACCAGCACAACTGTCTATTCAGAAAATTAATTCACAAACTCCCTAACGGTGCCATTTTATTTTTTATGTGTACCATTAAGTACTACATGCCATTATTTTACTGTAGAGGGCATATTTCTGTTGGCTTCTTTCCCCATGATTGTGTACAATGTTTTTATTTTCTATACTGTTCTGTTTTAAGACTCAAATCCTGCAAGTCTTGTCTTTTTTTCCCCAACTATCTCGTGTCCTAAATACTCTTGCTTTCAGGAACTCCCAATTTAATTGTAGTCTCTTTAGCAGAATTTCTTTTATATACCACAGTAAAGTTTGTTTGTTTGGCTTAGGTTGTTGCTTTTGCTTTTAGTTGTTTCTATTCATTCTTATTTTTAATAAAAATTCCAGGATTTCTTCATTAACCTATTCTCCTATGCTACAGAGAAAGGACATTTTTCTGGTCAAAACAAAGCAAAATAAGGTGGATCCATGGGCTGACATAAACCATGGATATTAAATACTCTGTATCTATTAGGGCATTTTACAAGTGCTGGGAACTGAGTGGTGGCAAAGCCAACAAGGGAACTTACACTCTAATGGAAACAGAGACAAACATGGAACAAATACTAGCCAATATCTATCCTGGCAGCTGTTGATCAGGGTTTTTGAGGAAAATAAAACAGGACAAAGAGGATAAGGAAGGATGGGGGGACTTGTAGACCTTGGGATAAGGTGCGATTAGAGTAGAGAACAGGGCACAGAGAAGGAATGAGCCATGCACATTTTGGGGGAAAGAACATTCCAGAAAGAGCAAATAGCATGTGTTAATAGTGGAGTATCAAGGAACAGGAGAAAAGTTAAAAATGATTGAAGCACTGTGAATAGGGGTGAGTTCTAGGTTATTAGGGCAAAGAGTTTAAATCATATAGGAATTGTGTGCCTAGGTCATGACGGTGGCTTTACTGGCATGGGATGTGATTTGAGCAGAGGAGAGATGTGGTGTGATTGACACTGTTAAATAATAACACTAACACTTCTGTTCCGGCCATGATGGAACAGCTTGTCCCAGACCAGTGCTCCCCGCAAGGACAACTAGGAAAGCCAGACTAAATGGGAGAAAGATATGAAGACATAGGAGAATGGATGAACCTCACAGAACTTCAGGAGATAAGACTCCAGAGATAAGGGCATCACAGGTAGGTAAGACGGCATTTTGTATCTGTTTCTTCTCAGAGCCAATGTGCTTATTCCTGGGCAAATCTACCGCAGAAAGCTAACATTAAGAGCCACAGAAGCAGATTCCTTTTGGACATCTCACATGATAGAAAAGGCAAAATAGGAAGTAAGAGATGTCAACAAAATCAGGACAGAGGGATATGCTAAGATCTCAGGAAGGAAAGAGGGGACCAAAATGAAGTAAGCCTGAGCACTGAGCTTCCCAGGTTTTCCCCAGGAGCTCAGAAAGTTTGAAGGTAAATGATTGCAGAAAGACTAATCAAAAGAAAGCCAGTAAAGCTTTATGAACATATAATCTTAAGGCCAGAAATTATGGAGAAGGACAGTTCGCGGTAATGGCCAGTCCACAGGGAAGACTAGCAATTCTAAATTTACATGCGCCTAAGACACAACCTCAGATACTTACAGAGACAAATCCATAATCCTTGTGGGAAACTTTGTTACACATCTCTCATGGCTAATAAAACAAGCAGACAAAAATAGCCATCAGATTTAGCACAAAGAAATTAGAGGAAAAGGAAATGAGAGAAGAAACTAATTTGCGCAAAACATTTACAATGCATAAAAGAGACAAGACCGAGTGGAAATTGGCTAAATGAAAATGTATTTTTAATTACAGATTTCTAGCTAGACTGATTAATAAATGAGAAGGAAAACACAAATTGCAAGTAATTGACATGACAGATCCAACCTATATAAAAAGATGGTTAGAAGTTATGAACTAAATTTTTAAATTTAGATGATATGAACAGTTTTCATGCAAAAAAACACTATTTTCTATAACTAACAAAGAAAAGTCACAGAGAATTTGTTTATTAAAGAAATTGAACCTCAAAACTTCCTAGAATATAATCCATTACTTTTACTGGCAAATTCTTTCGTATTTGAATGAGGAAGTAACAATATTCTTAAACTCTTCAGGAAAGAAGAAAGCATTTCCCAAGTCATTTTTAAAACTGGATTAACTTGTTGCTCAATCATCCTAAGATATATAAAAATGGATAAATCGCAGACCACTCTCTAATAAGCCTAGATACAAAAACCTTAAACAAATATAAGCAATTAAAAATAACAAGTTGATTGTATCTCAGAAACAGTCAAGTTTGTATAAAAATTGAGACCAACCAATGTAATGCTTCTCATTCAAAAAATAAACTCTGAAATTCATGTTGTCCTCTCATCAATTGTACATAAAAGGGTTTGACAAAATTCAATGCCAATTTCTTTGAAATGCTTAGTAATTAGGTGGTAAAAGGATTTTCTTTTAAAAATTATGTTTGGAAGGAACAACAGAAAATCTGTTTCAAGCATTATATTCAATAATGAAAAATGTAAGTATTACCCTTGGAGTCAAAAATGCAACAAAGATGCTCACTTCTATCATGGTCAGGTACTAAGAGTCCTTGTCAGAACAATAAGACAATTTCAATAAATGATATGGTATGGATTATAAAGGAAGAAATTAAACAAACTTTTCCAATAAGACATAGAATGTGGAAAATTCCTAAGAACTTAGAAATTATCAAAATAAGTGGGTAAATTTAACAAGCTATTAGATAAACCAACAGGCAAAATAAGTAAAAAAGAATCAATGTGAAATAGCTTAATACCTAGCAATAAATTTGATGAAAATGAGTAGGACAACTACACTGAAATTTTTAAATATTACAGAGAAAATTACAAAAGATCTAAATACATGGATTAGTAAAATTCACTCACATTGAATTGAAGAATCAATATTAAGACTTACACTCTGTTCTAGTTTGCTAGCTGCCAGGATTCAATATACCAGAGACGGAATGGCTTTTTAAAAGGGGGATTTAGTTAGTTGCTAGTTGCGGTTTACAGTTCAAAGGCCAAGATAATGTCCCAATTAAAGCAAGTCTATAGAAATGTCCAATCAAAGGCATACGGGGAAAGATACCTTGGTTCAAGAAGGCCGATGAAGTTCAGGGTCTCTCTCTCAAGTGAGAAGGCACATGGCAAGTGGGGTCAGGGTTTCTCTCTCATCTGAAAAGGCATGTGGCAAACATGCCAGTTTTTTCTCCTGGCTTCCCTTCATGAAGATCCCCAGGAAGTTTTTTCTTTCTCATTTCCAAAGGTCATTGCCTGATAGACTCTGCTTCTTGTGGCTACATCGTTCTGCTCTCTCTGAATCTCCTGCTTTCTCCAAAATGTTTCCTCATTTATAGGATTCCAGTAAACTAATCAAGACCCACCCAAATGGGTGGAGACATGCCTCCACCTAATCCAGTTTAACAACCATTCTTGATGAAATCACATCTCCAGGGAGATGATCTAATTACAGTTTTAAACATACAATACTGAATAGGGATTAGAAGAAGTGGCTGCCTTTACTAAATGGGATTAGGATTAAAACATGGCTTTTCTAGAGTACATACATCCTTTCAAACTGGCACACACTCTCACCCACCAGATCTATATATTCGATGTACTCTTAATGAAAATTCAGTCACATGGAAAGAAATTATTATTAACCCACCCTCACACCATAAAAAACAGTTCTAAATGGATTGCAGGTATAATTATAAAAAGTTAAAGCAGCAAAGCTGTTAGAACACAGATGAATCTTATTTTGACTTTGCAGTATACAAAATTTGTTAAATAGGACACAAATGTTAAAAGCAGTAAAAGAAAAATATATTTAATATTGACTAAATTTAAAATGTTAAGAGAGGGACAAGACAAGCCATACATTGAGAGAAATTATTTGCAACACATGCAATTCCAACAGAGAGTCATCCAGTAGATTTAAAGAACCCCTACAAAATACTTGGCAGTTCTATAGAAAATGGTCAAAAGTCTTGAACAGACACTTAGAGAGGTGTCAAATGGCCAATGGACATAGATAAAAATTTTCATTTCAATAGCATTGTAAATTAAATTATTAGATATTGCTAGTCACCTATAATAGCAAAATGAAAAGAGAGAGTACCAAGTTCTATTCCCATGTGGCTCAAGTGGAACCCACAGACGCTGCTGGGGGTGTTTAAACCTGTGCACCACTTCAGAAATATTTTGGACTTCATTTACTAAAGTTGATCTTTTGCATACTCAGCAAGTCTACATCAGCATATATACCTTGAGGAAAGGCATTTGTTAAAAAAGTGAAAAATACTCATGCTGTCAGTTTTTTAAAGTGACTGTTTTAGTGTCCTGGGCTACCCAAGAAAATGCCATGAATGGGTCAGGTTAAACAATGGGAATTTATTTGTTCATGGTTTTGAAGCTGAAAGAGAATCTAAATCAAGGTGTCATCAAGGCAATGTTTTCTTCCTGAAGACGGGTATTCTGTGGCTGAGAGCTCGTGGTCCTTGGTCCTTACCTCACCACTTGGCAAAGCACATAGGGGCATCTATTGGTCTCTCTTTTTCTGGGTTCCACTGATGTTCAGCTTCTTGCTTCCTGTGGCTTTCTCTCCCTGTGTCTGAATTTCATGCCACAAATAAAGGGCTCTGGAAATAGGATTGTGACTCATCCTGATTGAGGTAGGCCATACCTTAACTGAAGTAAGGTCCTACTCACCATGGGTTCACACCCACAGGGATGGATTAGGTTTCAGAATGTGTTTGTTTGGGGTACATATACCTCAAAACCACCACAGAGCCCCAACCTGGGAAAAAGTCAAATCTACATCAGTAGTGAAACTGGTGGACTAATACGATGTATTTATGCTTTAGAATACTGTAAAGCAATGAGAACATTGATTTTCTGAAAAACATTCAGAGAAGATTTGGGGGAAAAAATTCCACATTTGGTTTTGGTCCTGATAATTTAAGAAGCTTACAAGACATCCAAGTACAAATATTGGCTATAAGATGCTAGATTTAACAGGAAAGACTAGTAATTGAGACATAAATTTGAGAGTTACACTTTTTACCTGACATTATCATCATGAGACTGTATAAGAGCAGCTGGAGAATGAGCGTAGAAACAAAAGATAGCCAAGGATCAACTCCTGGGCATTCCAAACCTTAAATTTAATAAGAGGAGAAAAACTGTCAAATAGGTATTATGGATTGAATTATGTCCCCACCAAAGGCATGTTCAAGCCCTCTTCTGGTCTCATGAATGATGCTGTTTGGAAATAGGATTTTGAAAATGATAAATTGAGCCAAACTGGATGAGGATGGATCCTACCCCAATATGACTGATGTCCTTATAAGGAGAGGGAATTGGGACACAGACAGATAGAGCAAGAAGATGGCCTAGTGACAGAGGCAGAGATGAGTTATGCCACAGATGGCCAGCAGGCCACCACCAGAATACTTCAGAATCCAAAGGAAGCCTGTTAATGCCTTGATTCAGACTCCAGAACTGTGGGGTCACACACTCCTTGACCTTATAAGCCACCCAGTTTGTGGGGCTTGTTACAGCTGCAATAGGAAACAAAGACATAAGTTTAGAAGGAATGATGAATCAAAAAAAGGGTGCTGTCCCAAAGCCTCCTGAAGGAAATATTTCAAAGAGGAGTGACTCTTGACTTGTTTCAAGTATAGCCTTTAAGAATTGAGTTTTGGATTTGGCAATGCAGATGCCACTGCTCATTTTGACAAGAGTCACTCTTGTTGAGGGCAGAAATAAATTTTGATTGGAGGGAGTGTGAAGAAGAATGGGAAGAAAGCAAGTAGAAGAAAGTATAGAATACATGTAAAACAAGTCTTTGGCGAATAAAGAGGAGCCAAGAATTTGCAATGAATTTAGTGGTGGGTGGTGGGAGAGTAGTAAAGGGTTTTTTCTGTTTTATTTCATTTTAATTTATAAAGAATGAAATGTTTAAAGATGATAGAAATGAACCAGTATACAGGAGAAGGTGGAGATGAAAGAATGAGAAAGGATATTGTAGAATATTTTCTTTTAGTAGCTAGGAGAGAATCCAGGTGAAATGGGAGGAGTGAGTTTTAGGTAGGATGAGAGATATTTTAACTTTTGTAACAGAAAGGAATTCACAGTATAAAGGAATGGACATAGGGATTGGATATGCATCAGGTAGGTATGCAGAAAATTAATTCATCATCCTTAGATCCTTCTGTCATCACCATGTATTCTCTGTTACATGGAGAATTTTAAAATATGGCGCACAGTAGTTCAACATAGTTCAGTGTTCATTCCATGTTAATTTTAGTGACCTAGTTGTCCAGGAGATAATTGGTAATTATCTACTGAATGCTCATTTAGAAAAATAAAAATTAACCCATTTGAAAATTATATTCATCTTCACTAGGCAGACTCCCATAGGTTTCTGATGACATTCATTAATGACTTCCTGCAGTTACTTATTTATATAATTCTTCTTCCCAAGCCAGTTATGTATCTTATAATATCACCACATTGAAATTAGATTTAATAATCCAGGAAAGAAAGCATCAATGTGACATGTGGCCTTGGATGTGGGTTTTCAGAGAATATTTTTTATCTCCTTGCAGCACTGTTATATTTTCTCCTAGCAAAGAAGATACAATGGAAAGTCCTTCCTTCAGCTGGAACACAGAGGTCATTGGAGGTGAGGGGCTACTCAGAATTGCCTGTGTACCCCCAGATATCCCCATTCGAATTGCTTCATAGTATTCTGGTCAACAACCTAATTATACGTAACAAACTTGGTGGAACTCTGTACTAGTTCAACCTCTGCAATTAGGCGTAACATTTAGGATCAATCTCTGCATTTACCCCTGTTACTCCTATGTCAGTCTGATCTAATAATTGTGTTTTAACTCAGCCAAGTCTCATTCCATTATATGATGCAGGACTTTCAAAATTTGAGCTTGTTATTCTTTTTATTAAAAATTACAATGTGTCTGAAGCAATATTCCTATCCTTGGTTCTGCCATTTACAAGTCCTATAAAAATTGATTGCTGGAAGCTGCTACCTTCTCTACAAAATCTCCCTCAATGGATATATAGTCTTGGGGGACTAGAAATGAAATGTGACTTTGATGTTTTACCACTGCCAATCATGGGCTATTGCCTTACCATCCCAGTGTTTTTTTGTTGTTGTCGTTGCTGTTGTTTTAGCTTATTACCACATCCAAGTCTGTTGAGTCAGTCCAGAGCTACATTTGTCACTTTCTCAGTGTCACAGCATCAGTCATAAGCTTGTGTTTGTGCCTGGAGGAGAGGAGTTATATATATATGTATTCACAGAAATATGGCCAAGGAAAAGTAGGTTTGGTTGCAAGTGGGAGCCATCAACTTGGACAATTTAGAGAATTTTAGCCTCCTTTTATCTTCACTTCAATTGGTTTTCAAGTTTATAGTATATATTTTAATCACACCATCTAAGTCCTCTTTAATGACATTCCCTTTTCCTGTAATCTTTGAAGGACAAGCATCTTCACTCTTCTAGCATTTCACCTTCTAATCTAGTTTCCATTGTCTGTCTTGTCTAAATTCTAATATGTACTGAAGACATCCTTGTCTTAAAAACAAAAAAAAAATTAATCAAACGAAACACCAAAACTTCTCTTTACCTTGTCTGTGGGTAAGAAAGTATGGAAGTTTATAATGCATTTGAGGAAATGGTGAATTTAAATTACTAGGACTTTTCTTCCACCACACACATGGACAGCACCTCCAGGAATTACATAACAAAAGTTACTGGGTACTTTTGCCATTCAAAAAATATTTCACTTAGATGGCTCAGTGGCAGAATTCTCACCTGCCATGCCAGAGATCCTGGTTCAATTCCTGGTGACTGCCCATGCAAAAAATAGATAGATAGATAGATAAAACTTGAACCAGACCACTGTTTCCAAAATTTATTTCCCAGTTGATACCTTCAACTGCTTCATAAAAATATGGAATCCCCTCTCAAAATCTGCTTCTTTAACCCATAATGCATTTTTCCAGGACCAAGAATGATTATATTTAGCAAACACCCCACAGATTCTAGAACAGGCTTTCTGAAGACAAAAGGTTGAGAAAAAATCAGTTACATTGTCACACATTTGTCCATCCCAGGTACAAACAGGACATGACAAAATTAGTTATTGTTTATTGGGTATTTGTTACTAACCATGCATTTTGGAAAGGTTGGAGAATGCCTTTCCTTCCAGAAGTTCAAACTACTACACACATTAATTAACTTAGCAGTGTGCTTCCTCTAATAATGATTAGGGACAGGAAAAAACCCATATTTGCTATTATGTCTCTCTTAAAAAAGATAGAGGGAAACTAAGACTAAGAATGTTTCCAAGGCCATATCCACACAGCAACCAAGATATTCAACTTTTACTTACTATTTATTTCATTCTAGTTCTCAACCACACTCTTTTGCATGATAAAGCAATTTTACTCTCATTGGTCAATCCTAACATTTTAAGTTAATTTCCTATCCATCTAAATTCCAAAGGTACACTGAAGAGGCTTAGTTTCTATCCATCTGCTGCTCTGATCCCTTTCTATCTATGCTAATACTAGAAGGATATTAAAACAGCCCCATGGTTGTTTTACTTTAGTTTATTTTGCAATGCGAAGGCACTTGGGGCAGCAGGTCAATGAATTCTGGGAACTTCATCTTTTTGACACATGAGACCTTTGTAGAATGAATCAAAGCTAAACCCCATGAATAAATGTGCTTAATAATCATTCCATTTATGGAAGCTGTATTGTGAATGCATAAAAGCAAGGAAATTTCCTTGCTAGTCTACAAATCATCCTTATAAGCAAAGCCATCTTGAACAAACTGAGCTAGACCTCTGATCCACTTGGTAGTTGTTAGCATTTAAATATGGATGGGAGAAGCAAAGCTGGGAGAAATTGTCCTGAAGCAAATACATGACAGCTCCCACAAATACAGGGGAAAATGTTAAAACAATAAACAAAAGAGAAACAATTACTTGCTCATTACAAACATGTCATATTGCATTCTTTATTTTGATTGTGGAAAATTAGCCATTGACTACCAGGAACAATTGATTTTCCTTCACAGCTGTTTTCTAATTACATCTAAACACTAAAAATTCAAGTGCAGCCATTCAAGGGTACAAAGAGAATTTTCTCTTCTAATCAGTCGCTGTTACTGCAAGCCCTGCCCAGGAGTGCAGGCTATAGTTAGATATTCTGTACTTTATGACTGTGATGTTTTTATTGTAAGCCATGCTTTTCAGGGATGTTAGAGGGACTCAAATATTTTAAATGACGTAGGACAGGACTTAGTGTACAAGCTGTTTCCCCAGATACCATTACGTAGCTTTCTTTCTTCTCCTTACCACCACCATCAGAAGGAAAAAAAAAACAACAATCAAATTAGCTTAAATCAGTACATCCGTTCCTTAGTTGCTGCCTTGTCGTCAGTTGGATCTATTTTTGTCACTGTGGTAGCTGATGACCGTTTTGGCACAGTCTTGCTGGGAAGGTGGAGGGTGACGGGCAGTTTCCTGTCAGTTGATGCTGTGGGTAAATTCTAAGCAGAGAGAAGGGAGATTATTAACAGGCAGGATTCCAAGGTTTTCAGAGAAGCAATTCAGATTTTGGATGCTTTTCCTAAGTTCTTCAGAACTTCCCCCCACAATGATTTCAGTTTTAAACTGAGGCCAGGAATGTGAAACTGGCCCTTGGGAGTTTTCTAGGACTGTGATTAGTGAATACTGGAAAAATAGTTAAGCTGCTTCCTTCAGTGTTTGGTGTCTCTGATTAATCCTTGCCATAATTAAAGTAAAATCAGCAATGCTAAAAAAAATTCTACAAGAATACCTTGGAGTTTTAGAATGTTTTTCCCCCCAATGACATAGTTAAAAAACAACAAAGACCTTTAACATTGCAAATCGAGGTTGTTTCAACAGGAGCTGGGCTCTTGCTTGTCACTAATTAAATATTTGCCCTCCAACTTTCAGGTTACCTTAACCACATAATGTTCACCTGACAGCAATATTATTTTAAATCTTAGATGAGAGCATTAACCTTTGTGATTCCTCCAGTGATGAAGTATAACTTTAAATTGCCTATTTTATTTGAACAACTTAAATGTTCCTCCGTGGGCTATTCTACCGTAAAACTCTTTTGCCAAGATTAAAATTACGGAGATGTTTTTACTGCATTTTTAGTGTTTTTTTTTAAATTTAAGATAAAATACATTTGTGAGCTTTATGATAAAAGGATAACAAGAAATAAAATGATAGAAAAGAAAATATTGAAATTATATTAATTTTGTTTCATTATATATTTTCTCAAATTTGGGTACATTATAAAAGATGAAAACTATAGGCACAGAGTATGGAAACTATAAGGAAGAGTTTTTGAAACAATGAGGAAAAAAGAAGGGAGCTATGGGTGTGATGGAGGAATGTAATCATTAAAATGGGACTAATTTTAAAATATCTGGTTTTTTCTCAGATAACCGTATAAACTATTAATAACAGAAGCATTTGTGAGCAGCACCAGCGAATACCAAATACCACTTTTGAAGAAGTCAGGGTTCCTATACTAAAAAGGAACTATATAATTTCAGATCTATGGAGTTTAATACAGAAATTTTGAGGCCAATAAAACTTTTAGGAGGTAGGGAAATGAAGGTCAGAAAGGCTAGTTTCAAGAAATTCTCAAGTGAAGGGATTTCAGGAAGGCACACAAATCATTTTCTCCCCTACCACATGTAAGAGCATGATTCTCAGAAGGATTCCCAAATGTATGGACAAGAACCACATCTGCCATCTGCCTAAACCCACTCATTTGCCCTGAGATCAATGATTTCTGCTTTTATACAAGAGATTTCCTTTAGGAGAGTCTTGCTCATCAGTAGACTAACACTGGATGCTGGATAGAGAAAGCTCAGGATATGCAGTTTCCAGTCTTTATGCCCACTGGGAAGATGGGATAACTAAGAAACCTTGGGGTGATAATATAAAAATGTCTTGTAGAATTGCATTTGAAAATAGGAATTCAACCTCTGAAATTAATAAAGTAATAGCAATAACAAGATCCTATTTACAGTTTTTCAATGCGACAGTCATTGAATTTTTCCTAAACTCATAACTTTTCCCCCAAACTTATCCTATCTCAGAAACACCCAATGTCAAAATGGGGAGGTGGAAATTATTGTTCCTCCTTCTCCTACTTTTACCAAAACAAAAGCAACTGCAAAACACAAAACTTCTATATTAAAATGAGAAAGGATATCTACACAGTGCAAACTCTCTCTAAGAGGAAATTATAGAAAGGGTATCTATCTATTTACTGTAAATAAGGGAATATCTAGGTCACAGTGGTCAGTTTGGGTACATGGGTAGTTCTAGGACTAGCTAGGTAATCATGAAAGTTAATTACATGTTATGCTGAAGCAGAGAATATCTATGTTCAGTATTTTCCAGATTGCAGATCTAGGTCTAATGTGTAGACATTATGATAATACATGTCACGGGTCAATATTAAGAAGACTTTCTAAATATTCAAGTCAATAAAATACATATCCTGTGACTAGAAGTGTAGAATGGCTTTGGTACTTTGCAAGAAAATGCAGGGCTAATTCTTGCACTGGGTAGTCACGGTGGATAATCTCAAAGTTTTCTTCCAAATCTAATATTTCATGATCTGATTTCAGTTTGTAATACATTCTTAGAAGCCAGAAGCAAGATAAAAAAGTAATTTATTTGTATATAGTTTGCAGAGTTTCTTAGTAATAAGTGGATGATGGATTCCTTATAACTTGATCTAACAAGAATTCTTGAGAATAGAAATGAGTGTTATAAAATTGAATTGTTAACTCACCAAAACAGATGCGGTATTTAGTTTCTATTTAATTTGCTGGGAATTATTTTGGAATTAAGAATGCAATGGTCATTGTTCACTCAGAACATATGGCGTGTACCAATTTAAAAGTGTGCATTTAATCCCATTACTTGGTAGACACTTGAATGTGTGCCCTAAATTTATGCCAAATTGTGTCTCTCTCTGTGCTGATTTGAAACTGTTTTACACCCCAGAAAAGCCATGTTTCTTATCCACATTCAGCATTGCTGGGTGAGAGCTTTTTTATTGTTTCCATGGAGATGTTACCCACCCAAGTGTAGGTGGTAACTTTTGATTAGGCAATTGTCATGGAGATGTGTCTCCACCCATTCAAAGTAGGATTGTTTACTGGAGCCCTTTAAGAGTAAACGATTTTAGAAAGAGCCAACAGAGTCTTCACAGCCAGGGATCTTTGGAGATACAGAAGGAAAAGACCCCTGGGAAAGCTTTATGAAATGAGGAGAGAAAGCTAGCAGATATCGCCATGTGCCTTTCCAGTTGAGAGAGGTGTCCAGAAGCCAAAAACCACAGCAAATGTCAGCCAGGCATTTTCCCAGCTGGCAGAGGTGTTTCTGATGGCAACAGCCTTTTTTGAGTGAAGGTAACCTTTTGTTGATGCCTTAATTTGGACGTTTTCACAGCCCTAGAACTGTAAATCTCCAACTTAATAATTCCCTTATTTAAAAGAAGTTCCATTCCTGGTATAGAGCATTCCAACAGCTTTAACCAATTAAAACAGATTTTGGTACTGGAGAAGTGGGTTGTTGCTGTGGTTTGCAAATACCAAGCATGCTGGGATGGTTTTTTTAAATGGATAAGGGGAAGATTTGGAAGAGTTTTGAGGAGTTTGATAGAGATGGCCTAGAATGCTTTGAAGAGACTCTTGGTAGAAATGTGGATTCAAAAGACACCTCTGATGAGGCTTTAGACAGATCCTTGTTTTAAAGTGGCAGATAATTTGGACAGATTTTGTCCTGGTTTTGAGTGGAAGGTAGATACTTAGTGGGGATACTTAGCTGAGGAAATTTCCAAACTAAATGTGGAAAATGCAGCCTGGCTTCTCCTTGCAGCTTATAGTGAAATGTGATAGGAAAGAGATAAGCTGAGAACTGAACTCTTGGGTACAAAGAAACTAGGAATTGATGGTCTGGAAAATTCTGAGCTTTCAGAAAGGGGGGCCCCAGAGAATAGTGCCCCATGTGAGGATTTAACCAAACATGGAATCAATCAGTCATTTCAGAAAAAGCCAGAATTTGAGATTGAGTTATCCAGAAAGGATCTGTGGAAAGTCCTTTTGTCTGATGGGCATGATTCCAGCATACTGATTAGAAAACCAACAATAGTGTTGTGGGATCTGTATAAACAACCACTGCCAATCTGGATAAAAGGAACAGAAAAGGGACAAATGGAAGGAAAACTAACCTCAAAGGCAGAACCATGGAAACTAAAGTCTGAAGACAGGAAAATTTGAGCCAGGAGAGTAGACCCATCCATGCACTTGGAGAAGGTGAGTTTGCCCTGAAGGCAAAGGACAGGCCTTCCGCCTAGATGCTCAGAAAGAGTTGTGCTGCCTCAGGCCTTGGAGAGTGTTCAGCAAATTCTTCAGGATTGGGGAGAGCCTGGCTGCTACCCCATTGTTCTGGAAGGGTTGATTGTGGGTCCCAGGGATGGCAGAGAGCCCTTATGCTACCCCAATGCTTGAAGACGGTGGAGCTGAGAAAACAGCTGTCTCCCCAGTGTTGCATTTGGAGAGAACAGGGCTGCTGCATAAGCTCTTGGAAAGGGAGGGACTGCCAGTTTCAAAGTGTCTTGGAATAGAATGTCTATTCGGATCTATTCTGTTTGGGATACACTGCACTTCTTGGATCTTTAATTTTATGTCTTTCATGAGAGATGGGAAATTTTCAGTGATTATCTCCTCCATTAGTCTTTCTTCTCCTTTTTCCTTCTCCTCTCCTTCTGGGAAACCCACAACATGTATATTCATGCACTTCATGTTGTAATTCAATTCCCTGAGACCCTGCTCATGTTTTTCCATGCTTTTCCCTATGTTTTCTTTTGTGTGCTGGACTTCAGATGTCCAATCCTAAAACTCATTAATACTTTATTCTGCTTCTTCAAATCTATTGTGGGTTTCCATTGGTTTTTTCCATCTGTTCCATTGTCTTTCATTCCCATAAGTTCTGCAATTTGTCTTTTCAAACTTTCAAGTTCTTCTTTATGTTTGCCCAGTGTTTTCTTTATATCATCCTTCAACTCATTGATTTAATTTTTGATGAGATTTTGCGTGTCTGTAAAACATCCTGAATTAGTTGTTTCAACTTCTGTATTTCATTTGAAGCGTTAGTTTGTTCCTTTCACTGGGCCAAATCCTCTATTTTCCTAATATGACTCATTATTTTCTGTTGGTGTCTAGGCATTTAATTTTCTTAATTAGTTTTTTCAGGAGATTTTTTTGCACTTTTTTACCTATGGTTTTCTTGTTGGATGGATTTGTTCTCTATTTATTCTTTGACATTCAGTTCAATTTATTCTAGACCTCTAGCATAGGTTTTGTTTAACTGATCAGAATTTTTCAGCTCTTGTTTTTCTGTTTCTTGCCCTGCCTATATGGAGTCTTGGTTTTGAAGAGAGTCTCCTCAGATACTATCAAGCCCAGTCAGATTTTCCCAGACCAGACAGGCCCACATCACAGGAGGAGAGAGTAGTCAGCATCAGTTTTCCCTGAAAGTGAGACCCAACAGATTGCCAGACTTTCCTATGAAGCCTCTAGACTCTGTATTTTTTCTTTCCTGCCCAGTATGTGGTGACTATCTGGTCACAACTTCCCACCGGCATAAAGTAGTGTGATGCGTCTCTCTGCTGGGGGCATGGTTGAGACAGAAATTGCAGTAGAAGGGGTGGGGGCTTGATTGTTTCTGTTTTCCAGCCCCTGGGGCATGAATTCCATGAAGGAGGGATGTAACTTGAGCTGGGGGCCCCACCCCCTTTTTCTTGGGGATGATATGCCCTTTAAGGAGTTAATCCCTTTACCTGATTAGTTGCTTTGTCTCTCAGAAATGCCTTGTTTATGACCTTGCCTGGGGCAGTTCGGGAGCCTAAGAGTGCTTGTAGTTCTATCTAATGAGTTGTTAAGAGGTTAAATAAAAAAATATGAAATAAAAAATAAAGCAAACAGCCTTTTCAGAGCAGGACCTCCACCCCCTGTGCGTTTGCCAATCAAGAACTTGAGTTGGTACGTGGCACTATGTATCCCCAGGCTCTTTGTACCCTCCAGTATTCTGTCCTGTCCAACTCAAAAAGCCTCTGTTGTTTTTTTCCCCATCAGCCCCACCCCCTGTCTGGCAGGGCAAAAGTTCCTGGTTCCTTCAGTGCTTATTCCAGGTTTATCTGTACTCAGGGCCTATTTTCAGTAGTCAGAATTTGTTAATTCTGTAATTGAAGCTTGCTTGAACTAAGTCCTTGTTACTAGTAAAGTCTGTTTCCTCCCCCCAGGGAACCAGCTTGCTGTGCCTAAGGAGGAGGGGTATTGACCTCTGCAGCTTGGAGAACTTACAGTTTTGTGTGGGATCTCGGCAGTTCCACCTGGTCCAAACTGGTGTACAATGTGTGTCCAGTCACTGATTTCCCCCCAGCATTTGTTCCATACAGTTCCTGGTTATTTACTAGCTGTTCTGAGACTAAAGCCCTGAGGATAAATGACTCTCAGACTTTGAAATCTAATGGAATTTACCCTGCAGGTTTTCAGAACTATTTGGGTCCAGTGACCCGTATGTTTCTTCCAATTTGTCCTTATGGAAATGGAAATATGTATCCTCTGACTGTCCTTGCCTTTTATTTTGGCAACAGATAACTTGTTCTGAGTTTTACAGGTCCAGAGACATGGGAGAATTTTGCCTTAGGATAGACAATGCCTTTAGCTGACTTTGATGAGGTTTTGTACTGTTTCTGACTTTGTATTATATTTGTGTTTTTACTGAAATGGTTTAAGTTTGTAATATTGTGATGGAATAAATGCATTTTGCATTTGGGAAGAATTCGTTTTTGTGGGGGGGCAGAGAGTGGAATGTGCCTGTTTGAAACTGTTATATGCTCCCCAGAAAAGCCTTGTCCTTTCATCCTCATTCAGTGTTGGTGGGTGGAATCTTTTTTGTTGTTTCCATGGAGATGTGACCCACCCAGTTGTGGGTGGCACATTAGATGGTTTCCATGGAGATGTGTCCTCACCCATTCAGGGTGGGGTCGCTTACTGGAGCCCTTTAAGAGAGAGTCATTTTGGAAAGAACCAGCAGAACCCACACAGCCAGATACCTTTGAAGATGCAAAAAGAAAACACCCCCAGGGAAGCCTTATGAAATGAGGAGAGAAAGCTAGTAGATGTCCCCAACTGAGAGAGGTGTCCAGAAGCCAAAGACCACAGAAGACAATAGCCAGGTGCTTTCTCAGCTGACAGAAGTATTATGGATGGCAACAACCTTTCTTGA